>PITA01004247.1:0-83729 GCA_004023965.1 Spilogale gracilis
CCTACATCTGACTCTTTAACAACAGGTCTGAACTCGGCGGGCCCACTTATACATGGATTGTTTCGGTAAAGACAAGACAGGAATGTAAATGCATTCTCGCTTCCTTATCGTTTTCTTCATCACATTTTCTTTCCTCTAGCTTACTTTGTTGTAATAATATACTATATAATACATATATCCTACAAAATGCATGTTACTTGACTGGTTTATGTTATTGCTAAGGTTTCTGGTCAAAAGCAGAGTGTTGGTAGTTAAGTTGTATGGGAATCAAAAGTTCTGTGTGGATTTTTGATTGTGTGGGTGGTTGTGACCCCTAACCCTCCGTGTTGTTCAGGGGTTTTCTGAGAACACAGAATGGTGTTGAACACATAGGTATACAATAAATATTTGTTAAATGAATAAACAGATTGCAGTCGACTGCAGTCCAAACCGAGAAATTGTGTGTATTAATCTAGATTAGATGTATTTGTTTGTATGTGTGTTTTAAAATGTCAAGCTACGGAGAGTGACAAACCCAGGAGTCCTTGATCTAATCTAAGATGTTTCCCATTCATCAATAACGAATTTTACACTTTCCTTCTGGGAATGCCCTATGACTGTGAGAAAGTGCTTAGGAATTCTATCTTGATTGCTCAGGGACTGTGAAACTTCTCCAAAATTAATATAATAGACGCACTTCTGCTTGATTTCCTTCATATTTGGCTTCCTTTTATAGTCGAGGTTCTACTAAGCCATACAAGGTAAATAGCAGGAATGTCAAATGCATGATTCAGTAGGATCATCACATGGTGATTTATCAAGAAGAAGAATATGAGTGCCAGAGGCAATAGTAGCACTTTGTTTGGGTTATGTAATAAGCATTGTATTTTCATCATCTAAAGGTAGGAACAGCTGTTGGAGTTGGGAGGGAGAAAACTAATCGGAGGCTGGGGAATGAATCCATCTCTTGTTTATAAGACTTCAGTTTGTAGGTTTGGATTCAGCGGTGCCAGCGTCCAGATTGTCCCTTAGCAAACAATAGTAGCTTTTGCTATGACTCAGGGAACTGACACATGGTATACAACCCAATCAGTCAAGTACTAGCTTCGAAAGTGGAATTTTTGTTCATATTTACTAAAGCATATTTCTTCAACTTTAAGATTTGGGGATACTTGCAATATTTTGCATAGCCTGCAACCAGCAGGTCAGATGATGAGGACAGACCTGAGGAAGATCTGGGATATACATACAAATCCTTATATGTATGTAAACATACGTATGCATATGTAGTTCCTGAAATGTGGCCTCTGAATCCATTTCACCTGTTTCTCCTTGCTTGCGTTGGACTCAAAGCTCAAGTGGATCTGTAGTTCATTTTATAAGAAATCTGTGACAGTTTACTTTCCATGCGACCAAGCTATTTACTCCCTTATGTCCTGGAGATTTCAAATGTAATGTATATATTACATGGAAATGATGTTCGTGTTGCTTTTTTGAGAGAGAAGCCTTCAAACAAGAGTTGACAAACTTTTCCTGTAAAGGACAAGAGTTGACAAACTTTTCCTGTAAAGGACAAGAGAGTAAATATTTTCAGACTCACAGGACACATAGACCCTGCCGTAATTACTCGGCACTGCGGAGGTACATCAAAGCAGCCATAGTAAATCTACTTTGGCTGTGTTCCAATAAATTTATTTATAAAGGTAGGCACAGGCTGGCCCTCGGTGAGTTAACACATTGACCTCAGTTGATTCCTACTATAATGTGAAGGATTACAGAGGCAACCGCGAGAGCAGATTTTGACAGGGGAGGAAGGAGAATACAACTGAAAAAAGAGAGAGGCTTCCTCAAGTTGTAAAGTATATGCAGAAAACAGAAGTAAAAGTATTGACTCCCGGGGCACCTGGGTGGCTCAGTTGGTTAAGCATCTGCCTTCAGCTCAGGTCATGATCCCGGAGACCCAGGATCAAGCCGCGCATCGGGCTCCCTGCTCAGCAGGAGGCCTGCTTCTCCCTCTCTCACTCCCCCTGCTTGTGTTCCCTCTCTGGCTGTGTTTCTCTCTGTCAAATAAATAAATAAATAAATCTTTAAAAAAAAAAAAAAAAAAAAAAACAAGTATTGACTTCCTAAAAGCGTTAGCCCAGTGAGTTCAAATTAGTTACTGCATCATGGAAAATCTGCGTGCATTAGCACTATTAAACCAGTATTCTGGTAATATTGAAAGAAATCATTTGTTTGTTTTACAGTCTGTCTTGAATATTTGACAACTTGAATATTTTAAAAGAAGGAATGTAAATAGCTTGTGTTAAGTGCTATCTTATTTTTTAATATTGACACTTTTTCTAGATTTTGATTCCTGAAATATTTGGAGCCCATTTCATGTTCTATGTGGAGTTTTTGTTTTCTGTTTTTAAAGATTTTATTTATTTGACAGAGAGAAACACAGCCAGAGGGGGAACACAAGCAGGGGGAGTGAGAGAGGGAGAAGCAGGCTTCCCGCCAAGCAGGGAGCCCGATGTGGGGCTCGATCCCGGGTCTCCGGGATCATGACCTGAGCCAAAGGCAGTCGCTTAACCAACAGAGCCACCCAGGCGTCCCTATGTGGACTTTTAATTTAGAAAAACCAAGAGACTCTACTTCCATAGGTTTAATGGGTGAAGGACCTCAGCACAGGAAACAGGTAATTGTTTAGTAAAGCACCCTCCCTACCACACACACACACACACACAAGAATAGGGTAGTGGATATTTTATGGATAATTCTTTTTCTTCTGATTATAATAATTGATAGCTTCTAACCTATAATCTCTCAAAGAAACTGAAACTAAATTGACATCTATCTTCATTTCCTATGACTCTTGTACGAAACTACCACACACCATGTAGCTAAAACAGCAGAAATTAGTTGTCAGGGTTCTGGAGGCCAGAAGTCCAAGATCAGGGTGCCGGCAGATCTGGTGTTTTCGGGGGGCTGCTGGGACAGTGTGTTTCATGCTTCTCTTCAGTTCTTACAGTCTCAGCTGTGCCTTACTTGTTGATGGCATTCTTCCTACATCATCTGCCTTCTTTGCGTGTCTGTCTCTGTGTCCAAATTTCTTCTTTGATAAGGATACTAGTCATAGTAGATGGAGGCCCGTCCTCTTGACATCATCTTAACTCAACCATATGAAAGATCCTGTTTCCAAGTAGGTAATATTCACAGGTACAGGGGGTTAGGACTTCAACATTTTCTCAGCGGAGACAGTTCAACCCATCACAAACTCTCTGGGGAAACTTTGCTTCAGCTTTAAAATTATACTCTATGTCACAGGACTGGTTGTAAAAACAAGAGAAAATTTATGGTCAATTATGATTCTGGTGCTAAATCAGCCTCAACATTCGTCTTAGCAATTAAAATTACAGTTCCAAAAAAGCTGACATCTTTATATTGAATACTTGCCATTTATGTTTTGAGTGTTCTTTTCAAGTAAAAATTATATCCAACATTCAGAGAAATGTGCATATTTTAGAGTTAGCCCCTTTCTAGTTTAATTGTCTGCATGGAAAACACCTTAAAATATTTTATTGAGACTAAAAAACGAGCAGCTCACTTGTTTGCCTCTTGGGGTAGAGAATAAATGGTTAAAAACCAGCAAAGAGCCATCAAAGCACTATGTTCTTTTTTTTTTAATTGAAGTATAATTGATGTACAGCATTTATGGGTTTCAGGTGTACATGACGATTTCACATTTGTATGCGTTGTGAAATGATCACCGCAAGGCTAGTACCATCTGTTACCATACAAAGTGACAAGAGTTTTTTTCTTATGATGAGAACTTTTAAGATTTTATGGCAACTTTCAAATGTGTAATATAGTATTATTGGCTCTAGTTACCAGGCTGCACATTACATCCCCACGACTTACTTATTTTGTGACTGTAAGTTTGTATCTCTTAACGTCCTTCAATCTCTTAACGTCCTTCGCTCAATTCCCTCATCCTGCCTCAGCCAACCACACTTCCGTTCTCTGTATCTAGGAGTTTCATTTGTTTTGTGTGTTCATTTGCTTTATTTTTTAGATTCCACATATAGATGAAATCATGCAACATTTGTCTTTGTCTTTCAGTCTGACTTACTTAGTATAATACCTTCAAGGTCCATCCATATTGTCAGAAGATTTTATTCTTTTTGATGGCCATGTAGTATTCCAGGGTGTCTGTTCAGCTATTGATGGACGCTTAGGTTGTTACCATATCTTGACTATTGTAAATAACAGTACAATGAACATGGGATTGCTTATATCTTTTCAAATTAGTGTCTCATATTCTTTAGCTGAATACCTAGACATAGAATTGCCAGGTTTTGTTTCTAAAGATTTTATTTATTTATTTGACAGAGAGAGAGAGATCACAAATAGGCAGAGAGAGAGGAGGAAGCAGGCTCCCTGCTGAGCAGAGAGCTGGACGTGGGCCTCGATCCCAGGACCCTGAGATCATGACCTGAGCGGAAGGCAGAGGCTTTAACCCACCGAGCCACCCAGGCGCCCTATTTTTAATTTTTTGAGGAAACTTCATGCTGTTCCCCAGAGTAGCTGCACCATTTTGCATTCCCACCTACAGTTTAAGAGGGTTCCCCTTTCTCTACATCCTCTCCAACATTTGTTGTTTCTTGCCTTGTTAATGTTGCCCCCAGCAATGCAAGAGGGTTCCCCTTTCTCCACATCCTTGCCAGTACCCTTTGTTTCTTGTCCCTTTGATAATAGCCATTCTGACAGGTGTGAGATGATATCTTGTGGTTTTTATTTGTGTCTCCAGATGATTAGTGATGTTGAGCATTTTTTTATGTGTCTGTGGGATATCTGTATGTCTTCTTTGGGAAAAAGCACCATGTTCTTATATTCTGACTCCTAAATCAGATCACACTGGCTGTCAAGTGATCTGAAATATGGCCTGGGATATTTGAAACTGATATTGTGCCTGAATATAAAGAAGGAGTGGATCCTAATCTTAAGTGTCCAACTTCCTTCTCTAGCTACATCCCCCAAGTGCAGACAGATTTTAGGAACAAGCATATTCCTCATTTCCTTAATATCCAGTAATGTTAAATCTATACCACCATAATCAATTAACTTCACTGAGACGTATATAGTATAGGACAGTGTTTGGGCAAGGAGTATATTGGACATTTTGATTAGAAATTATATATTTTTTAATTATTATAAGCCTCGTTCCTACAGAAAATCAGACATACATGTTGCTGCCATTTTAGTCAGGCCTATGTTGTCTGACCATTTCCTTTCTGTAACTTAACGAATAAAGTCTGTGTAACGGGGTCTAATTCAGATTTTCTGTGGAGTCGTGCTTGAAGAAGCAAGGAAGTCCCTGGAGGAGATTCAAGTTAGAATACATCTCTTTCTTAAACAAAACTTGGAAATTCTTCACATATAACCAAATCCTCCAGCATGCGAGGGACGGTAGGATATGCAATAAGTATTATGTAGAGATAAGAGGGATGTCAGAGCAGAGGTGCAAATATAATTGTAATTCTTTACCATTCAGAGTCCCAGAGAATTCCTACAACCCAAGACTTGATTATTTATTTATTATTAATTCTTTAGAGAGAGAGTGCAAGCAAGGGTGGGGTCAGAGGGAGAGAGAGAAAGAGAATCTTAAGCAGGCTCCATAGCTAGCACAGAGCCCACACAGAGCACGATCTCATGACGCTGAGATCATGAACTGAGCTAAAATCAAGATTCAGATGTTCTGCTGACTGAGCCACCCGGTGCCCCCAGCCCAAGACTTTCTACTTCCCATTTGGACTGAATGTAGTTGTGTCAGCTAGTCATTACCATGATGATACTACATAACAAAATATTGTGATACCCATTTTCATAAATTCGCAGTCCGTTTTCTGTCAGCCCAGCATCAATCAAGTTGATGCAGGGCTATGTGGTCTTAACGTACTGTGTTTTCCATGGCTGAAGCTGTAAGGGGGATTCAGGTCTCCCTCCCGTACCTCTGTTCTTCCTTGGAAAGCAAGCTACCTGGGATACCTCCCTCTCGTGGTATGACAGAACCTAAGAGGGATAGGTGGGCCTACGTATTACCTTCTTAGGACTGGACGTAGAGCTAGCAAGCCATCACTTCTGCCTATATTCTTCTGACCAAAGCAAGTAATATTTAACATTTTTTTATTTGTCATTGACATAGCGTGTTACATTAATTTCAGCTGTACAAAGTAGTGGTTTGACAAGGTTTTTCATGATGCTACACTCGCCACAGGTTTAACTTCCGTCTGGCAAAGTAACTAACTTTGCTGTGTGGGCGGAATGATAGTCCCCCAAAGACACATCTTCTACCCCAGAACCTGTGAATATGTTACCTTGTAAGGCAGAGGGGCTTTGTAAATGAGACTAGTTGCAGGGTGATGAGTTGGGAGATTTTCCTGGATTGTATATGTAGGCAGGAGGATCAGGCCAAGTGAAAGAGATTTGGTGGTGGAAAGAGACATAGTGGCAGTGCCAGTCCTGGAAAGATGACGGTGAACCATGAGGGTGGGCCTCTAGGATCTAGAAGGCAAGCAAGTGACCATCTCCCAGAGCCTCCAGAACAACACAGCCCTTGCAGTATCGTGATTTTAATGTGGAAGGAACCATCTTTCCAGACCTCTGACTTCCAGACTGTAAGAGAATAAGTGTGTGTAATTTTAAACAGATAATTTGTGGTCATTTGTTGCAGCAGTAGGAGACTAATACAGTTTCCAAGCTGAACATCAGTGCAGCAGGAAAGGGTATTCACCAGCGATGGGAGAGAGACTACGATGTCACGGATGAGGATGGGGCTACAGGGGGGAGGGGGTCTGAAAGAACAGGATCTAATCAACACAGCGGTCGCTGGATGGTATAACTTTCTGCAGACATTATGGAATAATAGGGAGGAGGGACAGTGCTTTAGAAGAACTATAAGAAAATCTTGACTCTCCTGCTCTTTGGGAGAACACAACCGGATAGAAACACGTCACACCATGGACCACTGTATTGATCAAAACATCCGAATGTACCCTGAGAGTGAGCTGCACTACAGGTATCATCACTGTCTTCTTGAGTCCTTAATCACCAGCCCTGTATCTGAGGGAGCGTCCAGAGCAGCAGGAGAGGGTCCCAGAAGATGGCAAAGCCACCAGCATCATAAATGCACTCATCACTAAAACCCCACAGTTTTTAAATTTGGGCTGTTATATGAAGACAGACTAACAGCAGGTTTCTCAGGAAGCAGATCTGTGAAAGAAGTGTGGAGGCCTACAAGAGAAATGTAACGATGTGCTACCAAGATAGCCGTTTAGGAAAGCTGACTCAAAGTTAAATGAATGGAATTTTGTGGTTTTGGCAAATTGATGGGTCACCATGAGGCTATCAACATACTATTTGTGGATGGCTCGTCCGCTTCTTGATCAGGAAAGAGATGTGTTTTGTGCTCAGAGCACTGAAGCTCTTTGGAAGCCCCTTGTAACTGGGACTCAGCTTTCCTTGCACTAGTAGTATTTGACAAACTTTGTGGAATATAAGATTTGATTCATGGAAGATATGAATTAGAATCACTGAGGACTGGGTCCGGGTATCTGTTTTTATAAGGCGCCATCTATTACCTCCCGGTTGCTGCTGGAACAAATGAATGCAGACTTTGTGGCTTAGGATGATAGAAATGTGTGGTCTTAGAGCTCAGGAGCTCAGAGTCCAGAATGGGTTACAGTGCAGTAAAATCAGGGTGTGTGTGTGGGGGGGGGCTGCATTCCTTCCAGAAGCTCTGGGAGAGACTGGTTTTTGCTTGCTTGCTTCCTTTTCCACTTTCGAACCCACCTGGGTTTTGTGACCCCTTCCAACACTACAGGTGCAAAGCCAGTCGCATGACATCTTCAGGTTTCTCTCTGTCTCGCGCCTCTGCTTGTACTCACACACCTGGCTCCCTGCCTCCTCCTCGTAAGCACCCTTGCAAGTGATGATATTGGAACGCGCAAACACACAAGGGGTGATATTGGGCTCACCTGGATGATTCAGAATCATCTCCCGTCTCAAGACTCTTAACCACATCTCCAGTGTTCATTCTGCTGTGTCAGTGACATATTCACAGGCTCTGCGGATTGAGAAGAGGACATGTTTGGAGGGGGTGTTACTCTGCTTATGACACCACAAAGTGCTTCCAGTGGTTTGATCCACATATTCTCAGATCCCTTGAAGAGCTGTAGTTCAGCATCATTAAACTGACAAAGGAAACCAGACATAGATTTTTATTTCATTGGTTGGAGGAGTTAATGTAGACATTTTCATGAAACTAAGTTAATAAAGAACATACTCATAGAAGCTTTCCGGGTCATTTTTGCTGGGATGGAGCAGACTTCCTCAGATTGGAAGAATCATTGCCTCTTCTACATGCAGCTTCTCTGACATCCAGAGGCTAAAGATCTGGATTCCAGTACATTCCAAAGCTGTGGATGCCCTAGAGCCCCGACAGGGCGTGAGAAAAAAAACAAAGTCAGCAATGACATTCATTTGTTGTCTAACTTCTGTGAAATTCCTTAGTCTTTCTGGGTCTTAACTGTCCTTACATGTAAATTAGGATGCTGTGATCAAAGATTGTGAGGTGTCCTGCAGGGTATAAGATTTTCGTGTTTGTCAGTATTTTCCAGAGAAGCAGAACTGGTAGAATGTGCGTATGTTCAGAAAGAGATTATTATAAAGAATTGGCACAGTGATTATGGAGGATGGGAAGTCTCCACATCGGCAGGCCGGAGAGGGGAAGTGTAGTTGTCAGGAGAGGTGAAGTTTAGTTCTCAGGAAAGTGGAGGTGTGGGTCTAGTCTGAGTCCCAAAGCCTGAGACCCAGGAAGAGCCGATCTTCCAGGGTGAGTCCAAAGGGAGGAAAACACTGATGTCCCAGTTCAGAGGCTATCGGGCAGGAAGAGGTCTGTCTTATTCAGAGAAGGGTCAGACTTTTTGTTCTCCTCAAGCCTTCAACTGATTGGATGAAGCCCACCCACATGTTGGAGAGCAGTGTGCAGTAGCCAGGGTTCCTAATGTTCAACTCATCCAAAACGTGGGCCACAGAAACTTCAATGATGCATGACCAGATTCTTGGGGTGCCCAGCCAAGTGGATACGTAAAGTTAACCATCACCATTTTATTCCGAGGTGTTGGACTCAACTCCACTTCAGTCTTCTCACTGGTGACCCATCCATCGGCTTACAGGCCTGGCCTCTTCAGGGATGAAGCTTTTGATTTGCATGAGACTTTACTTGGAAAAGACTTGACCTCATGTTCAGCACTGACCAGGGACGATATGGAAATTGACACTACAGAAGGAGGATTCTTAAGACTTAAAATTAGAGGCTCTGAATATCTTAACACTGTGTCACTTGAATACTGAATGCAAAAAATATGACCATTGCAGGGATAGGCAGGGGCGATATTTTTACTCTTTATTTCTTGCCTAGCCTCTGACCAAGCTGCCCTCACTACTTATGTCTTTATGCAGCTGCTGTGTCTCTCTTTGTTGCAATATACCCGGCCTCCCTCTGGGTTGGTCAGGCACTCATGATTTAGGTGACTGCTCATGGAATCCCCTTGCACTGCTGGCCACTCCTGCTCGTGTGTTCAAGTGACGGATACGTGCAAATCAGCACATCGAATATAGAAAGAAGAGGACTCAAAAGAATGAAGGCGGCACGGAGGGCTGTAAAGAGAAAGCTAAAAATACCAGAAAAACCATCCACAAACTTGCCAAAGATGGGGAAAGAGAAAACTAACATCTGCATGGAAGAGAGAAATAAGATGTAGGCGGGCAGATAAAGTGGAAAAGTACCCAGAAATAAAGATAAGTAAGGAGAAAGATAAGCCACAATGAAATTAATGAAAATAGAGAAAATGGTCATTTGTTTTCAGAAGGTGGTCCACAGTGTCGGGAGAAGAACCGTCCTCTAGGTCTGATAGCACTCCAGAGTATTTCTCTGGCCAGACTCTCCTTTGGATATTTAAACATGATAAACAGGACCTCGTGGCAAGGAAAGATTCTGACACACATGCTATGTGGGTCAGGGGCCCTGATGTTCCTGCACTTAGAATCATTTCGAAATAAAAAGCATTGTGATGGAAATGCGGATGTAGGATGCCAACATCCTCAGGGTTGTTAACGTGTATTTCATAAAAGTCATCCACTCGCTAAGTCAAAACAGTCTGGGGGCACATCTGTACTTCAGTAATGTGTTTCCTTGTGTCTGGGAGGTGAATTCACCCAGCATCTACTGAACACCCAGGTACCGAAGGTCTGGAGACCCTGGAGGTGAACAGTCAGCGTTTGTCTTCAAGGGGCACACTGCTTAGAGGAGAGAACTTAGAGAAATTGGGTGATGACAGCACATTGCATTATGTTTATTAATCAGCTGGAATTAAGGTGGCAAAGCCCAAATGTCCCTGGTCACACCAATATAGGAAGACAGTATCATTGACCCTGGATAGTGGATTAATTCCCTTCCCAGCTTTCTGGACAGTGTTGGTTGTTTTGCTGCCAAAAAAAAAAGACAGAGGCGTTTTAAGGACAATGCATTATTCCTCAACCCTTCTTTCCCCAAGAGTAACATCAGAGGAACTTCAAGTGATCTGGCGCCTTTGAGCCACTGTTTTTTGATTGATATTGTACACTATAGGGAACGTCTAATTAGAATTCAAAGAATATCTAGGGGCCCATAAGATAAATCTTTGCGCTCGCCTTTTTTATTCCGCGGGGATTGTATTTCTCAGTCCTGTGTTTTTCTACTCTTGCAGTTGCCCTGAAGTAGGAACATTCTCCAGATAGTCAGAAAAAAAAAACCAAAAAAACAAAAAAACAACTCTGTCTTACTTAAAAGCAGTTTTTAAAAGCACTGTTTTCTCTACAAAATGTATCTAATGCTGTATTTTTCACAGTGATGGTAGCTAATTGTATTTTGGTCTATTCTGTGACATTTCTCATCACAGCTGGGTCTCCCTTGATTACTTTAATTACCCAGTGAATAAGTGAAGGTCATTTCATTTCAGTCACATTTATTAATCACCCACATTTTGTCCTCATTAACATTTTTTCTATTTACATGAAGCTAGGCTCCTAAGTGATTCTCTCAGAGCTATTAAGATGTTAATGTCAAGTCTGGCTGCAGTAAAGTACTCCATGAAGGCAATGGAAGTTTTTTTCCCACTGCTAAGTTTTGTGTGTTTTCATTTGGTGAGTATTAATGATGGAGGCCAGGAACAATTCTAGCTCCAGTCATGCACAGATTACTGGTTACCAGTGGGAAATTAATCTTTTTCCCTTCTGCAGGGGGTACTGCTGAGAGATGTGGTCCAAACAGGGTTTTTCTAGATGATTCTGTAGGTGCTCAGGATCGACTTTATAATAATGATACTGATTCTCTGGAAAGAGAGAAATAAGTACCAAGGGCATTGATAGAAATCCAAGTAAGTTTTGTTTTATTTGGTTGTTATTTAGCAAATCTGTATTAATTTATGAATAATAACAATCTTCCCAGAATAACCAGAATGATCCTGAAAATCCTGAAAAATAATGTAATGAGGGGTTCTTTCATAATTCAGAATTAAGATTTTTGCAAAGTGATGCAATGAGATTATGAAAGAAAGAGTATGTAAGCTGATGCACACATGTATACCTTTTTATGTATTCAGATTTTGTAAACAGTGTTCAGACACTTAAGTTTCCATATAGGACACATTGGGAAGAAACTTAGGATCTCTATCTCATAGCATAGATGGAGAAGGATTAAGCCTAAAGATGAAAAATAAAGCTTTGAAAATACTTGTATGGAATCGGTATTATTTCAAGGTAAGAAGTAAAGTTTCAACAGAATACACATTCTTCTCCAGTGCACATGGAACATTCTCTAGAATAGATCACATCCTGGGTCACAAGTCAGGTCTCAGCCAGTACCAAAATATCAGAATCATTCCCTGCATATTTTCAGACCACAGTGCTTTGAAGCCAGAACTCAACCACAAGAGGAAAGTTGGAAAGAACTCAGATACATGGAGGCCAAAGAGAATCCTACTAAAGAATGAATGGGCCAACCAGGAAATTAAAGTAGAATTTAAAAAAATTCATGGAAACAAATGAAAATGAAAACACAACTGTTGAAAATCCTTGGGATGCAGCAAAAGTGGTCCTAAGAGGAAAGTATACGGCAATACAAGCCTTTGTCAAGAAAAAAGAAAGGTCTCAAATATACAACCTAACCCTATATGTAAAGGAGCTGGAGAAGGAATAGGAAATAAAGCCTAAACCCAGCAGAAGAAGAGAAATAATAAAGATCAGAGCAGAAATCAATGAAACAGAAACAAAAAGAACAGTAGAACCGATCAATGAAAGTAGGAACTGGTTCTTTGAAACAATTCATAAGATTGATAAAACCCTGGCCAGACTTGTCAAAAAGAAAAGATAACGCAAAATAAAATCATGAATGAAAGAGGAGAGATCCCAGCTAACACCAAAGAAATACAAACAATTATAAGAACATATTATGAACAACTATATGCCAGCAAATTAGACCATTTCTAAGAAATGGATTTATTCCTAGAGACATATAAACTACCAAAACTGAACCAGGAATAAATACAAAACCAGAACAGATCTATAACCAGTTAGGAAATTGAAGTAGTAATCAAAAATATCCCAATAAACAAGAGCCCAGCGCCAGATGGCTTCCCACGGGTATTCTATCAAATATTTAAAGAAGAATTAGGGGCGCCTGGGTGGCTCAGTTGGTTAGGCGACTGCCTTCGGCTCAGGTCATGATCCCGGAGACCCGGGATCGAGTCCCACATCGGGCTTCCTGCTCGGCGGGAAGCCTGCTTCTCCCTCTCTCACTCCCTCTGCTTGTGTTCCCTCTCTGGCTGTGTTTCTCTCTGTCAAATAAATAAAATCTTTAAAAAAAAAAAAATAAAGAAGAATTAATACCTATTCTCCTGAAACTGTTCCAAAAAATAGAAATGAAAGGAAAAATTCCAAACTCATTTTACGAGGCCAGCATTACCTTGATCCCCAAATCAGACAAAGATCCCATCAAAAGGAATTACAGACCAATATCCCTGATGAACACAAATGCAGAAATTCTCACCAAAGTACTATCCAGTAGGATCCAACAGTACATTAAAAGGATTATTCACTGTGACCAAGTGGGATTTATTCCTGGGCTGCAAGGTTGATTCAACATCTGAAAATGAATCAGTGTGATACAATACATTAATAAAAGAAAGAGTAAGAACCATATGATACTCTCAATAAATGCAGAGAAAACATTTAACAAGGTACAGCATCCTTTCTTGATCAAAACTCTTCAAGTCTAGGGATAGAAGGTACGTACTTCAATATCATTAAAGCCATCTTTAGAAAACCCACAGCGAATGTCATTCTCAGTGTGGAAAACCCGAGAGCTTTTCCCCTAAGATCAGAAACATGGTGGGAACATTCACTATCACCACTGCACCACTGCTAATCAACATAGTACTAGAAGTACTAGCTTCAGCAGTCAGACAACAAAAAGAACTGAAAGGCACCCGAATCAGCAAAGAAGTCGAACTGTCACTCTTTGCAGATGCTAGGATACTTAATGTGGAAAACCCAAATGACTCCACTCCAAAACTGCTAGAATTCATAGAGAAATTCAGTAAAGTGTCAGGATATAAAGTCAATGCACAGAAATCGGTTGCGTTTCTATACACCAAAAACAAGACAGAAGAAAGAGAAATTAAGGAGTTGATCCCATTTACAATTGCCCCCAAAACCATAAGATATCTAGGAATAAACCTAACCAAAGAGGCAAAGAATCTGTACTCAGAAAACTATAGAATACTCATGAAAGTAACTGAGGAAGACACAAAGAAATGGAAAAACATTCGTGCTCATGGATTGGAAGAACAAATATTGTGAAACTGTGCTATCTAGAGCAATCTGCACATTTATTGCAATCCTTATCAAAATACCATCAACTTTTTTCAAAGAAATAGAACAAAGAATTCTACAATTTGTATGCAACCAGAAAAGACCTTGAATAGCCAGAGGAATGTTGAAATATAATAGCCAAGCTGGTAGCATCATAAATCTGGACTTCAAGCTCTATTACAAAGCTGTAGTCATCAAGAGAGTATGGTCCTGGCACAAAAACAGACACATAGATCAATGCAACAGAAGAAAAAGACCAGAAATGGATCCTAGACATCATGGTCAACTAATCTTCGGCAAAGCAGGAAAGAATGTGCAATGGAAAAAAAAACCAGTCTCTTCAACAAATAGTGTTGGGAAAATTGGACAGCCACATGAAGAAGAATGAAACTGGATATTTCCTTATGCCACACACAAAAATAGACTCAAATGGATGAAAGACCTCAAATGTGTTTCAGGAATCTATCAAAATCCTTTGTCCTCTTTGACCTCAGCCACAGCAACTTCTTCCTAGACACATCAAAGATAAGGGAAGGCAGGGCAAAAAATGAACCATTGGACTTCAAGATCAAAAGCTTTTGCATAACAAAGGAAACAGTCAACAAAACCAAAAGACAACTGACAGAATGGGAGAATATATTAGCAAATGATATATCAGATAAAGGGCTAGTATCCATAATCAGTAAAAAACTTATCAAACTCAACACACAGAGAATAATCCAATCAAGAAATGGGCAGAAGACATGAACAGACATTTCTCCAAAGAAGACATCCAAATGGCCAACAGACACATGAAAAAGTGCTTAACATCACTCCATATTAAGGAAATACAAATCAAAACCACAGTTTTGTGAGTGAGATATCACCTCACAGCAGTCAGAATGGCTAAAATTAACAAGTCAGGAAACAACAGCTGTTGGTGAGGATGCAGAGAAACGGGAACCCCCCTGCACTGTTGCTGGGAATGCAAGCTGGTACCGTCACTCTGGAGAACGGTATGGAGGTTCCTCAAAAAGTTGTAAATAGAGCTACTCTATGACCTAGCAATTGCACTACTGAGTATTTACCCTAAAGATACAAATGTAGTGATCCGAAGGGGCATGTACACCCCAATGTTTATAGCAGCAGTCTCCACAACAGCCAAACTATGGAAAGAGTTTAGATGTCCATCAACAGATGAATGGATAAAGAAGGGGTGGTGTATATATGCAATGGAATATTATGCAGCCATCAAAAATATGAAACCTTGCCCTTTGCAATGACATGGATGAAACTAGATGGTATGTTAAGTGAAATAAGTCAATTAGAGAAAGGCTCACTGATACAAGGAATTTGAGAAGCAAGATGGAAGATCATGGGGGACAGGAGGGAAAAATGAAACTAGATGAAACCAGAGAGGGAGACAGACCATAAGAGACTCTTAATCTTAGGAAACAAACAGGGTTGCTGGAGTGGAGAGGGGTGGGAGGGATAGGGTGGCTGGGTGATGGGCACTGGGGAGGGTATGTGCTATGGTGAGCGCTGTGAATTGTGTAAGACTGATGAATCACAGACCTGTACCCCTGAACCATCATACATTATAAGTTAATTTTAAAAAGAACAACATTTCAAAGCCATACCCAAGAAATAAATTTGTAAACAAAAGATTGATAATTATGCTTTTATTAAAATCTAAATTCTTTTCGTGACAGAAGTCACCATAAATTTAAAAGTTAAAAATAGGGGCACCTGGGTGGCTCCGTTGGTTAAGCGACTGCCATCGGCTCAGGTCATGATCCCGGAGACCCGGGATCGAGTCCCACATCCGGCTCCCTGCTCAGCAGGAGGCCTGCTTCTCCCTCTCTCCCATTGCTTGTGTTCCCTCTCTGGCTGTGTTTCTCTGTGTCAAATAAATAAAATCTTAAAAAAAAAAAAAGTTAAAAATATACAGCAGAATAGATGGAGATATCTGTTATCACTATAGCTATACTTGTATCTGTTTTTCATCTATCTATCTATATCATGTATCTATATCAGACCTTAGGATTATTGTTTAGGATATAAAAACCCAACAAGTCAATGGGAAAAAAGACAGATCAAAGGAAACACGATTAAAGGCTTTGAATGGAAAGTTCCCCCAAGGGATGTGAATTAGGGATAACAATTATGAGGAGAGGCACTAACAACTTGAAAAGCAGCTCAAGTTCAGTAGTATTTGGGAAAATGCAGATTGATATTAAAGTAAGATGTATTTTCACATCCATCAGATTGGCAAAATTTCTGAATCTGACACTGTTGTGTTGGCAAGGCCCGTATGTGTAAGCGGACACCTAGGAAAGTGGGAAATGCATCTACACCATGCTGCTGCAATTCCACTTGTTAGACAGGCTGACAAACTGACCTATGTCCAGAGACACAGTCCACGGGGGTACCGGAGAAGGGGGTAGAATTTCCAAACAGAGGAGCGACCTGCATCTTTGCCCTCATGGTACTGGCTTAGGCAACCACTAAATGATTTATCACATCCTGCAGTTATTTGCCAATACACGTAACAACAGGGTCAGCTTGACATTGGGTCAGAACTCACAGAGGGGACGGACGTCACGCACCAAAGGAGAGGTGAGGTCGGGTGCACATTTTCAGAGTAGGTGGTCAAGTGCCCATGAAAAGATTTTGAAATTCTTCTTCAATATCTGGGATATGTATAAAAAGGGTCAGGAGTTAGAAACTTTTTTGAAAGCTGCAGGTCTTGGTCTTACCGTATGTAAGGGGAATCCTGGAAAGCAAGAGGAGTTCATCACTCAGGGCATGACCTTCCACCAGCAGCTACGGGCCTTTCTTCGCGGTCGAGCGCCTTCTCCGTTACCAGGTCTGGGCCGTGGTACCGATTCACGCCATGAAGGGCTGTCGCAGTGCTGGCGGCGCGCCCGGCTAACGCCATGGCCACATAGAGAGCCAGTGTGTATCTCTGTGAAGGGAAGGCAGGTGTGTAGAAAACATATTTAAAAGTTAATTTCAGGGCATGTGGGTGGCTCAGTGGGTTAAAGCCTCTGCCTTCGGTCATGATCTCAGGGTCCTGGGATCGAGCCCCGCGTGGGGCTCTCTGCTCAGCAGGGAGCCTGCTTCCCCTCCCCTGTCTGTCTGCCTCTCTGCCTACTTGTGATCTCTCTCACTGTGAAATAAATGGGTGTAATCTTAAAAAAAAAATCTTGAAGGGTTAATTTCAAACAGTCTCTTTTGTGTTTTCGGTCAAGTCTCCGATACTGGAGTAGAGGTTTAGTGTGTTTGTGGAAGGAATTCTCAAAAGGCGTTTTCTCGCTCCTTCCACCCCCACAGATGTCATTGATACAAATGATCAATCAGAGCTCATTTCAGCTGAGATGTTGATGGCAACTCCTGATACGTACAATATGTTGATTGTACACATGGAGACCATCCATCCCACCTGTCCTGGAACGGTACAGGTTATGCCTCCATACGTACTAACAACTTTACCTTTCACTAATAAATGACTGCAAGTTTGGCCCATAAAATCACACTGTCATCTCTCAGAAATTAACAATGACAACAGCCACTAACATTCTTTGCTATTTTCTCTCTGTCAAGTGTTCTTGCTAAGCAATTAACTTATTTAAATATCTTTATAATCTTATTAAGTGCAGCTTCACAGATGAAGAAAGTGACACTTAGGCACACTAAAGTACTTGTTGAAAATCACAGACCTAGTCTACGTGTATAAGGAAACAAGTTTGTGATGTAGGGCAGTGAATCGGCTTCACATATTTCCCAAGTAACCATTGCCTCTGTTGTGATAGTAATCTTCTTGAATGTGGATATTGTTGGAAGTTTCATTTTCCTGTTCTCGTCAGTGCACTCTTGGAGTGTCTGAATGAGAAGTTTTTAAAATATGCTTGGCAATCCACCACAGTCCCGGGTTCTTGATGAGACACCACAGAGCCTGTAGCTGGACGGCAGCAAGACCCTTGGTCCTGAACAACAGACACATCTTGGAAGTGCCTCTCTGGTGTGGTTCCATGCACTGGGTTTGGGGATGTCCGTACGTCCTGGTGTGCTTGCTTGGGGAATCCAAGACTAATAAATGAGGAATGTGCATTCCCACACTGTGCCCCATGGTCATGTTGTGTGTTCTTTAATCTCACAATGAATGAAGCGCTGTTAACCGTTCAGATGCCGCGCAGTAAGTATCCAGACTAGGCAACATGCAGGACTTCTTCAGCCTCATATGACGGGAGTCCCGAGGGTTTTCCTTCACTCCTTATACTACCATTCATGGCTGTGCCCTGGCTAGACCCGCCATCCCCTTCCCCATCTGGGTTGGGAGGTCCTGAAGCATATTACCCATCCCTATCGCTCTGCTGTGGAGTCCGCCTGCACTGATAACTCTCTCTTCTTCTAACAAAGTAATCCTGGGTTTAGTACTTAAATCTGTTTGTTAAGATTTTGCATTCAGCCAAAGCCGTCTTTTGTGACTCTAGTGCTTGAACAATGAGACCACTGTGCCCAGCAGCAGAGGCTCCCGGTGCAGGACTCCTATCCCCGAGACCTTAACCATTCACTGTGGCAGTCACTTGCAGGACCCTGGAAGGTGGCTATGCCTGTGTGCGGCCTCAGAGCACTGGGGAATTGCCTCCTGGGAAGCGTCTTCCCCGGATGATGGATGCAAGTAGGGCTGTGATTCCCCGGCTTCCTTGCTGCTAAGGCGGGATATTCCAGAACTGGCAGTGCGCACTGCTCTGTGCAGTCTGCTGATGGGATGAAGCTCTAGTTGCTTTCCGTGACAGCTGGCTTACCAGTGCCTCCTTCACCAGATGCCGCTGTTTCCCCGTCTCACTTCCCTTCTACCCAAGTGGAGTATGAGCACCTCCCAAGATACCACTTGGGGTTGAACCCTTGTCTGGGTTTCGGTTTCTCTGGGAACCACATCTAAACAGGTCTGGCTCTGAAATCCTCTCCAAACCCTCTGTTTGTTTCTGTAGTGGCTCTTAGCTCAGTTATAACTGTGTAGCAATTTGTGTTTTTCAGACCTGTGTCCCTATGTGGTAGGTATCCTGCAAAATTCCTTTGTATCTTTCCAGTTAAGAAGACGCCTTGCAAAGTTAGATGCATGAAAGGTGTTTATCTTTTTTTAAAAAAAGACATGAAGGGGCGCCTGGGGGCTCAGTTGGTTGAGTGACTGCCTTCGGCTCAGGTCATGATCCCGGAGACCAAGGATCGAGCCCCACATAGGACTCCCTGCTCATCGGGGAGTCTGCTTCTCCCTCTCCCATTCCCCCTGCCTGTGTTCCCTCTCTAGCTGTGTTTCTGTCTGTCAAATAAATGAATAGAATCTTTAAAAAAAATAAATAACAAATACAAATTTAAAAAGCCATGAAGTTAGTGAAATCTACATTTCTGACTCCCAGTAGGTACAGCCTCTGGGTTTAGGGACCAAATGGGTCTGACAAAGCTACTGGGAGAAACCAAAGTAGATGCCATTCTTAAGAGGTGGAAGACAGGATATAGTAAGATCTTTAGAGTGGAGGCTTGAGGGAGAAAGAGCAAATAAAACCACTTCCAGAGCCCTGATTCTGAGAAGCATGCATATATGCAACCTTTCCCTCGATTTTCACCCAAAGATTTGCCATTGAATTTAAGGATAATGCACTGAAACTCAGAAAAAGCCCATAGTTAGAAAAAGGACTGTGGGGGTTGCTTATTTAGCCAGGTTAAAAATCTTGGTGTCACTGATTTCAAAAGCATTAGAAAGCTTAGAAAATGGTAGTAAAAATCTGAAGTTTGGTCTTTTGTCTTTTTTTTTTTTTTAAGATCTTATTTATTTGTCAGAGAGTGCACAAACAGAATAGCAGGCAGAAGGAGAAGCAGGCTTCCCACTGAGCAGGGAGCCTGATACAGGGCTCGATCCCAGGACCCCAGGATCAAGACCTGAGCTGAAGGCGGAGGCTTAACCTATCGAATCACTAAGGCATCCCTGCTCTTTTGTCTTAAAGATACTTAGGTCCTGCAAACAAAAGGATGGACTCAGGTCTAAAGAATTACCTTAGTACACATTTATTTAATGTCTGAGAGATTTTAAGTAGCTTCTGTTATCCGTGGCTGTTTTCTTAGCTAATTATCGTTACCATCATCATTATTATTAAAACTCCCAATTTATTTTTTGTACACTTGCCTGTCAAATGGGTGAACCATATTAGTTTCACCTTTATTTTGTAAATTTAGGTTGTTCCTAATTTTTCACTATTATAAATAATATTCTGAGAAGAATCTCTGAGCATATGATTTTCTGTAGTTTTCAGTCACTTCCTTAAAAAAATCCTCAAAAAGATTTACTACCTTCTCTTTGAGGTCAAGAGATCTTTTGATGTTTCTAAGAAGGTTTCAGTATGAAAAAATAAAAAGACTAAGTACCTATTAGCACTTCTTTTTGCCAATTCTAATCTAAACCTTATTTTTAATGAATATTGTATTTATTTATTCGGCACAGAGAGAGCAAAGGCAAGAGCAGGAACACAAGCAGGAGAGTGGGAGAGGGGAAGCAGTCTTCCCAGGGAGCAGGAGGCCCGATGAGGGGCTCGATCCCAGGACTCTGGAATCATGACCTCAGCCGAAGGCAGGCGCTTAATGACTGAGCCACCCAGGCGCCCCCTAATCTAAACGTCAAGACCTTTCTGATCTTCCAAAGCCATGACCTTCAGGAAGAGTCCTCCGACCCTTGGGTAGTACACGAGTATTTCCTCACAAAACAAGTGTCTGTTGTGTTTCTCTTCCTTTGTTGGCTGATGAAGGCTTTGGTCGCCTTCACCTAGAATTTATCCAGAGTTCTAAATCTATGTTCTCATCCTATTTTGTGTCTGATACGCTGACCACATTCCAACTCTTGTCTACGTTTTGCATCCATTTCATCTCTTATACAAGGTTGTCATTTTACCCTAGCCTTCCCTGCTGTGATTTTCTGCATCATTAGTATATTGTCTCCTCTCCATAGTGATATTGCACAGCTGAATGTCTGGACTCTGGGCTCAGATCAGCACTGGCTCCATTTCCTTCCCTGGAGCACCCAGATCTGACGCCACACCCGTGTTCTCAGCAGAAGACATGCTTGTATGCAGACCATTCAAGAATATAAAATTTTTAAAAGATTTATTTACCCAACAGAGAGAGAGCAGAACCAGGAGGGAGCAGGAGAGGGAGAGGGAGAAGCAGACTCCTGCTGAGCATGGAGCCCGACATGGAACTTGATCCCAGGACCGGGGGATCATGACCTGAGCTGAAGGCAGACGCTTAACCGACTGAGCCACCCAGGCGCCCAAAGAAAATAAATTTTTGTTGGGTGATTCTCATTTCTCCTTTTAGTTCAGAATTTTATTTCCATCTTTGGTTTCTATTTTTGATAGGGGTATCCGCTTTTAAAAGTATAAATTGTGTCCCATTTAATTTTATTGGAATTGGGGAAACATAGAACAATAAAGTAATATATAGGATATGTAAGGGTCCACATGGCCAATGTTTAAACAAAATAAGCATTGAGAAGGAATTTTACAGTATATACTAGGAATTGAAATGAAGTATATTTTCTACAATTTAAAATTGACAGTAGCTTGAATATTTTCTAACTCTATTTACTCTGACAATAGAAGGTATAAAATAAATATGTGGCCATAGATTATGTTTTATAAAGTGATGATCCCCTTAATTGTCTATAATATAAACTCAGAAAATTCAAAGTTTACTTTTGAAGTGAATACAGAATGAACATGCCAGATTATTGTGAAATCATTTGGTAAGCCAAGGCAATTATAAAACCCTTTGCCCAGGTGCTGTATAAACAAAGGTATTGTGTTACAATGGCTGGTTGCTATAGCTACCTGATTTTTAATATGCTTTTGAATGGCTTTTAAATATTCTTGCAAAGTTCATACAAGAGACACGTTTCACACCCAGTGAAAATCATGAGTAATTAGAGCTGCTAGAACCAGGACCATAAACTGTAATTTGGAGTATATGTTGCACTTTAAAGTAAATATTTATTTCGCATCCATGAAAACAAGAGTGAGTGTGTCAGTGACACCTATAGGTGCTAAGCAAACTGGCAAGCTCTTCTTGTCTTTCTTCAGCGCTTACTGTAGGTGGGTCAGGGGAAGAATATGAGAATCTTTAGAGAGTCCCCAGAGCTGGGTGTGTTCGTTGACAGCACTGAAGTCATAAAAACGTCCCAGTGTTCGACTTCCGTAGGTTTCTCTTTGGTAAGCGGGAGAACCCAGGAGAACTGGCTCAGATGCTCTGTGTCTTTATGTCTGTATCTGTGTCTACTTTTATATCTACATCTATTTCTGAAACTGTCATGTTTTATTTTTTAAATATTTTAGGTATTTATTTTGAGCGAGAGAGAGAAAGCACAAGTGAGGAGAGGGAGAGAACGAATCTCAGTGAGACTCCATGCTGGGCATGGAGCCCAACGCGATCCTCGATCTCACGGTCCTGAGATCATAACCTGAGCCCAAATCAAGAGTCAGACTCCTGACTGACAGAGACACCCAGGGAACTCCGAAAGTGTTTTTTTAAAAACTCTGTGAGGATGCCCAGGTAGCTCAGTCAGTTAGGAACCTGCCTTCAGCTCAGGTCATGATCCCAGGATCCTGGCATTGAGCCCCGCCTG
This sequence comes from Spilogale gracilis, assembly GCA_004023965.1. NCBI lineage: Eukaryota > Metazoa > Chordata > Mammalia > Carnivora > Mephitidae > Spilogale > Spilogale gracilis. The sequence continues at coordinate 22,586 of PITA01004247.1, forward strand.
GAGATCTCTGCAGGGAGCCTGCGTCTCCTTCTGCCTGCCACTCCCCCTGCTTGAGTGCTCTCTCTCTCTGACAAATAAATAAAATCTTTTACAAAGATCTGCGTCTGTGGCTATCACCGTAACTGCAGCTATACATCCATCTGCCCTATACATGTATCTCACGTGCGGCCGGCATGTGTTACAATGTCTGTGTCTGCATGCACCTGCCTACCCATAATTACATCTGAGCCTCCTCGTGTACCTCTGCTGTGCACGCCTGCGTCTACACGTGCGTCTGCACGTACACCTCATCAGTACCTTCCTCCAGGTGTGCAGCTCTGTAGCATCATCCATGGCCCGATGAACTTGTACTGAGGGCTGAGGCTGACCTTCGGGGATTTAGTGCAGTAAAGCAGGGCACTTCTCCTGCTTCATGTGTCCAGGATGCTCTGATCCGTCCGCCTAACCTTTCTCCCTCTGCACTTCCTGGCCTGCTGCCATTTCCAGGGTCATTTCCTGCCACCTCTGAGAATTCAGGGTCCATTTCCCGTTTTTCCCAGAGACGGCAGGAAACCTTCCTTCCCCACCATCAGTTTCACAGTAATCTCCCTGGGGCTACATCTCTGCTCACGGTGGCAGAAGTTTCCTATGTTACCATGCAGAAGTACCTAACTCCTGTTTATTCGGATTCCCTTTGAGGATAGGATTTAGACTTTCTTTTTCCATATCCAAATGATCCATTGACTATGCATGTTCCCAAGCCGAGAGTTCAGTCTTCCTTCAAAATGACTTCTGCCTCTCCTGCTCAAAGACAGGAAAACTGCTGAGAGCTGTGTATTCATTTCTACCTCTGAAGCTTATAGGAATACTGGCTTCAGAAAGAAAGACTGTGCTTTTTCATTGCTGCCAGGAAAACATTAGGACCAAGATGTTACTTAATTTCAGTGGGGTGTCAGAAGGCATCCTGGGCATTTTGGAAATGAAATGTGTAGAGCTGGCGTCAGTTGGAAAAGATACCGTGCTAGCTGCAGCCCTATCTCGGCTCCTGTGGCCGTACCCACTGAAGTGGGGAGCTGACTCACTGCCCTGGATCGTCAACTCTGGTTCTTCCCTCTCTTCCACCTCCTCTGACCTTCTCTTTCTGACCCACGCTGAACCATCTGACATAATCTTTGGATTTCTCCTCTTGCCTCTGCTGTGTGCCAGTCTCTTATCCCTGTCCATGTGACTCCAGCTCAGGCTTTGATCACTGCTCCAAATGTCTTCAGCCCCTTCCTCCCCTGCACGAATTCCTCCAACTCAGTCCTTTTGTCTTTCGCTTGGGTTCCAGAGTCACAATGAGACTGTTTCTTGTTCATTGTCCTCGTACCTCCCGGTACAGACTCTGTTGGAAGGCATGCGTGCACTGAATCGCCCAGAACTCAGCCGGTACTCCGGTCAACTAGCCTGGACCCATCTAGCTTCCCAGGTTCACTCGTTTCCTTCACACACCCTCCGGCCAGCTGATGGGTTCCGCTGGCCATCTCCTGGCCACCTTCTGCCCACAGCCTTGCTCTGCCTCCATGCTTGTCCTTCCTGAGACCTTGAATTGTGTCCTTTGTCAGAGTGTGGGATGGCCAGCTGCCCCGAGCTGCTTCCCTTCCCCCATCAGGAGATTTCCACTGTTTTCCCTGCCTTGCTGTGTATCTCAGACGGTGTTTCGCTCCCTGCCTTCTCTCGTCTGTTGTTCACCTTGTATGTCACCTCTCTGGCCACACAAGAGCAGCATCTCTTGGAAATGCAGATTCTCCTCCCAAGTCCAAAACTCTGGGACGGGGCCTGGCAAGCTATTTTAACAAGCCCTGCCAATGATTCTGATGCTCAACTCAATTTCTGAAAGTGCTGACCTAGACGATAAGCTATCTAAGGATAAAGACTTTATTTTTCCCCTGATGCAGCAATAGGTCATTGCAGGTGGGAGTTTTGTAATAGGAGCTATGGTATTAAATTACTCTTCTTTCCCCTTTGTGAGTTTTTTTTTTTTCCATTTTCAAATGCAGCCTTTCCCATAGCTCTCTCAAGCCGTTCTTCCTAGCCAGAGATGACAATATAGATGAAGGTTCTCATATAGAAGAAATGAAAGGAGAAGCATCAAGGTCATATCTGGTTCCCAGGATCAAATGGGTTTTGACCCGGTTAGGATTTAGCAACAAGCAGATCGCCTTGTGAGGCAGACTGTAGTGCCGAGTAAGAACTGGTACATTTCTTATTTGTACATTTAATATTTCAAGAGCAGCTATATTTGATGAGTCAGACCATAGAGCTTTATGTAAGGGAAAAAGATCCAAGCAGGAGAAGAAAGGAGGGGCGGGGACCACGGTATTATAGAAAGAATGAGATTGAGAAAACCGGATGTATTCGTTTTTTGTTACCACCTTTGTTGGTTTAAAATAACACAAATGTATGATCTTACTATTCTGGAGGCCAGAAGTCTGAAAAGGGTCTTATGGGGCTAAAATCTACGCCTGCATTCCCATTGGACGCTCCAAGGCAGAGACCTGTTTTCCTGCCCTTTCCAACCCCTACAAGCAACCCGCAGCCCTTTGTGCTTAGCCCTCTTCTCTCAGCTTCAAAGTTAGCAGGTGGAATCTTCAGTTTTCTCTTTTTCTCTGTGATGTCAGCTCTCAACCTTGCACCTCCTTCCTTCATTCTAGCACTGATGCCTCCCTCTCGTAGTGACCTTTGTGATTATATTACGCCCAGCCAGAACATCCTCGTCATCTTCCCAGCTCGGGGTCCTTAACTTCATCACATTTGCAGTCCTTAACCTCACATTCCCAAAGTCCTTACGGCTGTTGAAGATGACCTTGGGGCAGGTTTCAGGGACTAGACTGTGGACATCTTTGGGAGGAGGCATTCTTCCCTGAACACCTCTGGCCCACTGCCTGCGGGACGTGTGCTGGACCTGGCCGGCCATCGCCGACGCCCTTGGCCGTATTCGCTCCCTGAGCTCGAGGTCTGAAGTGCGTGTCCTCATACACACTGATTTTAGAGATGGAGGACAAGACGTATATTCTAGGCTCTCCCCTTCATCACCTATGGCAGGGAGGAGATAGGACTGTGGCATTAATGTGTCTGCCTCTTTTCCTCTAAATTGCTTTTTAATTTTTCAATTTGAGAAACCAGATAGCACATACAGGATACATAGCACCATTCAAACCTGTGAGAAGAATACAAAATCAAGTTAGTTCTTTCCCAGCATTTCTCAGTCAAAGCACTGGCTATTGAAAGAAGACACGTCTTTCTGAAGGACAGGAGAGATCGGCCTGGAGGTGACAGATTTCGGTCATGGAGGCGTGCCTCATGGAAGGGGATCTCGCTGTTCCCACACCTGCCCGTGCTGTCGGACATTTCAGCCTGCAGAGCAACTCTCGGGAAGCCAGAGCTCCTCTCCGCAACAGTGAGTGGGCAAGGCTCACACTCTGACGCTGCAGCGCGGTGGGCACATGCCTTAACTCCTGTACTGTGACCGTGTGATGCTGGAAAGCAGCCGATGGAAGTCGTCCTGCAGGGGTTGCTTCTGAAGACCTTGGGAGGATCGTTCAGAAAACACTACCCTCAAAGGCCTCTTTTCCAGCCTAGACACAATGGATTATATAGACATCCTTCCACCATGGTGTTAACAAAGCATGTTCAGGAAGCTTTGTGTAGGTGGGCCCACAAAGCAAAACAGAATTTGAAAACATACATATCGGAAGTATAAGACTTTCTGAAGTTCCCCAGTGTGCTTTAATTGTCATGGGAGTGGTTGGGGGAGACATTAGTCACTGGTTGATGTTGTTCTGATGAAGCTTCTATATTGGGGTAGAGCTAGGAACATTTGTAAGCAGAATGAGGAATGAGATCTAAGGAGCCGAGCAATGACAGACGTCCTTTCAGGCTCCGTGGCATATAGGCAAGTCGGAGAACCCCACTAGGACCTGCATGAAGCCATGAAGCCTGGTAGTGGGTACATTTCTTACATGCCATCAGACACACCTCTGTCCTTGTGCGTTCTGTCTGTAAGCTAAGAGGAACTACTTATAACCATTTTGTCTGTAACCAGTGGACTCCCTGTGTGGACATCTGCTGGCTGGATTCGTGTTGGCTTCTAGGCGGAGACTGTATGAGGCAGGAGATCTCCCTTGGGGTATACCTACTACCAGGTTCTGGGAGCCATGCCTGTCATTGAAGATATGCAAGGAGTTAGCTATTCAGGGGTGCTCCTGGCCCCAGGGGCTTCAGCATTTCCCTCTCCACCTTTGCAAGTCATCAGTTTCTTAAACCATCCTCAGTATCTTTGTTTTCTTTCTGCTGAGATTTTCAAAATTATTTTTTATTCTCTTAGGTTCTCTGCTTTGCAGAATATGTAGAAAACATTCTACTGTCTCATGTGGATTCTCTTCATTCCAACACATTTCTTTAAACAAAACAAAAAACTCTTGAGATGAAAGATGGAAAGATGGAACCCTACACTGGGCTGTCCCTCTACCTGCTGATAGTCAATCCTCACGTAAACAACTCCCGAGAAGAAGGGTGCCTGAGTGGGACCTAGTTCCCTATTGAGAATGCCCCACCCATTACCCTGGATGCAGGAAGAAATGGTGAAATGGCCCATTTGCTGTATCTGAGAGAGCTCATTCCCAATCTTGCTCCTATCACCTTCCTGTGCAAAGTCAAGCAGGGAGGCACCCAGAATTCCTCATTGGTGAAGTGGAGATAAGGAGAGATTCTTCACAGTGTTGTTGTGAAGATCTAAGAAGGGGATTAGAAGCATCGTCATCATCACCATCTCTTAAAACAATAGTGGAACAGTTTGTTCACTTGTACTTCCTTGGAGAAAGATGAGCTAATCTTATTTTAGATCAACATCAAGACCTTTGCATGCCTTTGAATCAGAGTCACGAATTGTGCTGTACACCCAAGCGTCATTACCTTCAATCTACATGTCTCATGAGTTCTTTACGTTTTTCAGAAAAAGTTAATCCTCTCATCTAGGATAAGCACATCCTTTCTGCCAGGCTGGCATCATACTTACCTTAGCAGAGTGTCTGGAAATTTCTTACAGTGTACGCTGTTGAGATTGTTCAGATCTTTCCATTTCTGTCGTCACTGTTGTTCCAACTTTGGACATGGCCAAGTACTTTGGCTTCTGGAAAGCATCCTGGAAAATATTTTTGCCTTTTTGGGGTGTCAGCCAGCAACTCAGGCCCATCATTGTGCGGAGATTTTAAAATCGTTGAAGGCCGAATAACATTGCTTGTCTTGTGCTTCATTCTGAAGTATAGGAACTCAGGGGTGTGTATGTGTCGGTGGGTGTGTGTGTTTGTGTCTAGAAGAGTTCTCAGATGGGGCAGTGGGTTTGTAATCATGCAGACAAATGAATCTTCATGGAGTCCATAGTCAGTAGATTGATCAACTTTTCCTGGTTTAAAAAACCTTCCAGTCCCAGGAAAACTGTGACATTTGGTCACCCCATGTATTGAAAGCATATTTAAACACATTTCTGACTTTAAGGTTTATGATGCAGACAAACAGGAGGCAAAAAAAAGGCAAAGGATGTGGGGTTGGGGCCTCACCCTTCCAGTCCATCACCTTGTTGGGGGTGGAGCCACTTTTTTAAAGCATCCAGGGGATGGCACATTTCTGCAACGTTTTAAAATAGAGCATATGTGCACATCATTAAATTTCATGAGTAGGCTATTTGCATTTCCCAAATTCTCAGTTTTTATCAGGTTGACAGGTATGCAAATGGGGAAAAGACAGGAAAAAAAAAAGTCAAGTTGTTGATAAGTCTTCTTAGCATTACAGTGAGTTAGACTAATGGTAAGTCATGTATAGGAAATGAGCTCTCTCCTAGCCGAATGTCACCCAGTTGAGCAGAATGGTTGCATACATTTTGGGCGCTGCCATATTAGGCATCCTTTGTGATTTTTTATAGTTTCCATTTCTCTAGGAAGTTTCCTTAGGCTATTTAATAACGAGCTGCACAGCGACATCTAGTGTAGGAAGCAAAGAAAAAATAGAGAAAACACAAAGCTTGATCACTACTTAATGCAATGTCCAAAAAAATTTAATGAATATTACTGAGAAATAACTTTTCTTCCTGAACTATAATTCTCTTCCTTTTTTAAATTAGCACATGAACAACCTAATAGCTATATGCTCCATTAGGATGTCTGAGTCACAGCAGGGGGAAGAAAAACCTGTCCCTGTTGGTGCTATCAGGACTAAACCTATTACAGATCTTCCTTGACTTACAGTGGGGTTACTTCTGATAGATCTATCATAAGTTGAAAATACCCTACGGGGAAAATGTATTTATACACCTAAGCTCCCAAACAGCACAGTTTAGCCCAGCCTGCCTTAAATGTGTTCAGGGGCACATGGTGGTTCAGTCCGCTGGGCATCCGACTGGTGATTTCAGCTCAGGTCATGATCTCAGGGTCATTAGGTCGAGCCCCACAGCAGGCTCCTCGCTGAGCATTGAGCCTGCTTGGGACTCTCTCTCCCTCTGCCCACCCCCTCCTCCACCTCCCCACTTGCCCCCCCACCCCCGCTGTCTCTCAAAGAAAAAAAAAAAGTGTCCAGAACATTGACATTTAACCTACATTGGGCAAAGCTGTCTCACGCAAAGCCCGTCTTCCATTAAGATGTTGACTCTCTTGCAGAATTTATTGACGACTATACTGAACGTGACAAGCAGAATGGCTGGCTGGGTCCTGAATTGACCCTCATGGTCACGTGGTTACTGCTAGCTGCAGCACCTCCCACTGCCTAGCATCGGGAGGCAAGATCAGACCATGTATTGCTAGCCCAGGGAAAGATCTAAATTCAAATTCCCAAGTACCATTTCTACTGAATGTGTGTCACTTTCACACCATTGGGAAGTTGGAAAATACTAACTCAAACCATCATAAGTTGGGGAGCATCTATATGTAACAGACATTTTCTATCCTGGGGTTCCCTGTTAAAGAACAAATATTCAGGGAGGTTGTCATGTTAACCCACACAGCTTGTGTGTTTCTGGTCACCATGAAAAGCAGTAATTCACCGCTGAGCTCTGTTTACAAAGGAGTAGCTTAATCTTTGGATGGTGTTGTATTAGGTAGGGCTGGCCCAAGTCATAAGCACAGCATGGAAAGAAAGAGGAGCTTATGCAAGGGATACATTGGGAAATACGGAGCAGAAAGTAGAAAGTCGCAGACATCAAGACAAGCTTCACTAACTTCCTAGTTCTGATCCAGAGTCAGAATAACCCAGGATCATCCAGTACCAGTCACCCCCTCAGCAGCAGTATTCTGACCAACATAACAAACAGAAACCGTTTAACACGTACCTACTTGCTTTCTATCTTTTCAAGAGTTTACTGAGTTAAGGGCAACACTTCATTTTTTTTGTGCAGCTTCTCTGACTTCTGTACTCCAACGCACTAGCCTTTCTCCTACTACTCAAACACATCAGACATGTTTCCACTTCAGGGCCTTTGTACTTCTGTCCCTTTGCATGAAGTGTTGGTCTCTCTGATTTCACACGCCTGGAATCAAGTTGGTATTCTAATCTTGGCTTTTCAGAAAACCATTTGTAATCACCCTACAAAGTAGATATTCCCCTTCATATTAGCATGCAATTAAAAAAAAAGCTTATCCTGGGTGTCTGGGTGGCTCAGAGGGTTGAGCCTCTGCCTTCGGCTCCGGTCATGATCTCAGGGTCCTGGGATCTGAGGCCTGTGTTGGGCTCTCTGCTCAGCAGGGAGCCTGTTTCCTCCCCTCTCTCTGCCTACCTGTGATATCTCTGTCAAATAAATAAATAAATAAAATCTTAAAAAAAAAAAAAAGCTTATCCTTGAGGTGCCTGGCTAGCTTAGTCCTTGGAACATACAATTTTATTTATTTCTTTATTTGGGAGAAAGAGCACAGAGGCAGAGTGTGAGGGAGAAGCAGACTCCCTGCTGAGCAGAAAGCTGGATGCAGGGCTTAGTGCGGGGCTCAATCCCGGGATCCTGAGACCAGGACCCGAGCCGAAGGCAGTTGCTTAACCAACTGAGCCACCTAAGCGCCCTGGAACATATAGTTCTTAATCTCAGGGTTGCCGATTCAAGCCTTAGGTTGGCTGTAGAGATTATTTAAAATAAGATCTTTTTTTTTTTTTTTTTTTTAAGTATCCTGGGGTGCCTGGTGGCTCAGTTGGTTAAGCTACTGCCTTCAGCTCAGGTCATGATCCCGGAGTCCCAGGATTGAGTCCCAGGATCGAGTCCTGCATCAGGCTCCCAGCTCCATGGGGAGTCCGCTGCTCCTCTGGCCTTCCCTCTCATGCTCTCTCTCACTCACTCTCACTCTCTCAGTAAATAAATAAAATATTTTATTAAAAAATATATATCCTTATTGAGATACTTTATGTGTCTGCTCACTAAAAAAGAAAAGGAAACAAACAAAACTCATGCTATAGCTCGAGATCATTGAAACTCCTGCTTTCCTGCAAAATGAAAAAGTTATTGAGAGTATCACTTGGTTCATTTTAACTGAGTGTGATGAAAGAGAGGAGCTTGAAAAAGATCCGGACAATTTCCAAGCAGAATTCAGAGAGATGATTTAGGGGCCAGAATTGGGTTGGAAAAGAAAACTTTCTCATCTCCAGTTTCCCCAAAGTTAGATTCTCAAAATAAAAGGTAGCCTGGGGATAAAGATCAAATCAAGGCTGTATTTCTGTGAACCTTTGTTAAAAATCACTGAAAGATTTAAAGTGGGGAAGAATAATTAGATCCTCTCAGCTAGACCAAAGAGCTACTAAGAATCTTGAGAACCTTGCTATTAACAATGTTGCTGACACAAACATTTTGCAACTGTGTCTCTCGGAGTACATAGACAGAAGTTTCTTCTCTAGGCTATGCAGAAATTCAAATTTACTAGATAATAACAAATTATTTTCCAAATCATTTTTGCTCCCAGCAGCAAATATATGAGATTTTTTATAACTCCACATCCTTCCTTGCCCGTAATGTTAAGTTTCTTTTTTTAATTTTCTGTAATCTATGGGATACGAAATGAAATGTCATTGTGAATGTAGAGGAAATTGACCCATATATAGCTATAGATTTGATATGTTCATGGGAGGAAGTGAGCTCAGAATCCTCCATCTTTATCTTGAAGCAGCTTATTGTGAATTAAAACTGCATTTTTTTTCTTTTGACTGCTACTGAAACTTGACTCTTTTTCTTATGTTCATTGATCATCTGTGTTTTAAATAACCTGGTCACAGGTTATTTTTGTTAATTGATGTCTATGTATGTGTATATATATACATTTATGCATATTTATTGGCCCTGTTAATACTTTGGTCCCTGGCCATATTGCCTCTGCAAGGAAAAGAAAGGGAAGAGGAAGAGAAGAGAGAAAGAAAAAAAGTGTCCATGTGATTATTAATCCTTATGTCATGGGCCACAGAGAATCTGCCAAAGTTTTGATTGGAATGATATTGAATTTATAGACCAGTTTTAGGGAGAATTGACATCTCTGTGCTATTGAGTTTTCTAGTAAAGGTCATGTTTCAGTCCCTAAACTTAGCTCTTTAAATGTTATATACTCTCTATCTATAACTTTCTACATAAAGAGTATATAAGTATTCCTCCATATATCTTTTATGTAATAGATTAGTGGATATTCTAACATTGAAACAACCTTGATCTTCATGTACTACCTTTCCATATATCTATCTCTATATATGTATGCATATATAGATATATATTTATGTTTATTTTGGTATATTTATATGTATAAATATATAGATATATATATCTATGGATGTATATATATTTCCATAGATATATATATATATACATATATATATATATAAATATACTTTATACTTAAACATATTTTATTTAGGATTTTTATATCTATGTTCATGAGTGGGATTAGCTAACACTTTAAAAAAAAAAAAAAGCTTTATTGGGATGCCTGGGTGGCTCAGTTGGCTAAGCATCTGCCTTCAGCTCAGGTCATGACCCTGGGGTCCTGGGATGGAGTCCAGCATTGGACTCCTTTCTTGGTGGGGAACCTGCTTCTCCCTCTGTCTCCTGATCCCCCTGCTTATCCTCTTTCTCTCTGACAAATAATAAAATCTTTTTTAAAATAGCTTTATTGACTTATGGCACCTGGGTGGCTCAGTGGTTTAAAGCCTCTGCCTTCGGCTCAGGTCATGATCTTGGGGTCCTGGGATCGAGGCCCACATCAGGCTCTCTGCTTGGCAGGGAGCCTGCCTGCTTCCTCTTCTCTCTCTGCCTGCCTCTCTGCCTACTTGTGATCTCTCTCTCTGTCAAATAAATAAATAAAAATCTTTAAAAAAAATAAAATAAAAAATAAAAATAGCTTTATTGACTTAAAATCACCTTGTTATATAATTTATTTATGTAAACTAACAACTTGATGGGTTTTAATATATCCATGGAGTTGCTGAAGCATTACCATCATTAACTTCAGAGCATTCTCATCCCCCCATAAGAAACTTGTTGCCCGTTAGCCGTCGCTGCATTCCCGCAGCCCCTGGCAACCGCCAGTCTACTTTCTGTCTCATTGGATTTGCCTATTCTGGGTATTTCAGTAAATGGAATCATGCGGGGTTTTTTTTCTTTCATTGTTTTTGTTTGCTTTAAGTACCTAGGTTATCTTACTTAGGGTATTTTCCTTATTTTTATACTAAAAGGTATGGCACCATTACATATTTAACAGATTAAAATGTCTGTTCTTTGAACAGAGAGAGCCATCTATGTAATTGTTGTGCCTGCTATTTTTATGTGGACAGATTTGTAACCATTACTGCCTATGGAATCATTCTTATACTCAAGGTAAGAGTATCTGTTTCATCTCAGCTACTTCATAACAGATCTATGGAGAAAATCCATATAGTTTTGTCAATAAATGCAGGAAATAATTAGTATTAATCTAGGATCGTAAAATAGAATCTCTGAAAACCTAGAAAAAAATAGGATATTCTTAAGCTGATTAATAGGTTCAAAAATACTGTAGCAAAAGCTCTGCTCAAGGACTCCTCCTTTCACATCCTGAAGGGGGAAAAAAAGCCTGCAGTCATTTCTGCCGCACACTATGTTAGCTGTCTGTCCTAGACAGCACAAAACTGAGGTTATTTGCAAATGATGTGATTGTTACATCGAAAATGCTAAAGAATCTGAGGAACTCTCAGAATGAACAAGATATTTTTGCAGGTTGCCAAAAGTAAGATCAATATATAGAATTCCCATCATTATGCACCAACGGCAGAGGTGGTCATTTAACAAACATGTGTGCAACACCCAAGAATCATCAAAAAATGGTAATGCAAGGATTTTATGCATGTACTTCTATAATACAGGTAGAGAATTAGAAACGTAAGACACTTGATTAAAATTTTGACCTGGGGTTTTTTTAGGCTTCACCCATACTGCGTCTTCAAGTCTGAAAGTGTGTAAATGAAGATGCATGCTTTAGGAATTTTTGGAGATAATTATCTGGTTTTCTTCATTCCCTCAAAAATGAGGTCAGACACATGTAGCTGTCACCCTCCGCAGAGGATATGTTCTTCCATTGTGTTCCCCCTGAGGTTCCTGCTCTGTGCAGGGATGTCAGAGCCAGTTTGCCTCCCAGCTTGGTCCCACCTCCTACGTGCTGAGGACAGGGGCTCCAGGCCAGCAGGAAGCCCTGGCTCCCAGGGAACTCCGACCACAGCGTTGCTCAGGCCTCTTAGATCCTGTGTTCCTATCACTTCTGCCTCCAGCTCTTGCCCTCACTTTACTGTCACTGCAGCGCTTACACCAGGGATGCTGGTTAGTGTGTTTATCTAGACTCTATCGATGTTTTGTACCGAGAATGCTTTCTGGAAATGGAAGTCTCTCTTTTTAGTTTAAGTCGTACAGATTTGCTTTCTTTAGTGGTAGGAAAAAATATTTAACAAATACGTGCTTTTTAAAAGAATTAATATATGCTTAAAAGATTCTTGTTGAACAAACAAATGGAGAAAGCATAACTGTAATCTGAGTTAAGGTAATCACAGATCAGTGATAATGTCTTGTGTTTACAGGACATCTTCCATGTGCATCCTTGCAACATTATAGCCATGAAAGCCTGTTCCATTCAAGTTTTCATGAGGATTCTAGTCTTGGTTGTCAAGTGTAGTAAAAAGAGACTCAAGAAAGCCCTTGAGGAGGGTGCCTGGGTGGCTCGGTGGGTTAACGCCTCTGCCTTCAGCTCAGGTCATGATCTCAGGGTCCTGGGATCGAGGCCCACATCGGGCTCTCTGCTCAGCGGGGAACCTGCTTCCCCCTCTCCCTCTGCCTGCCTCTCTCTCTGTCAAATAAATAAATAAATAATCTTAAAAAAAAAAGAAAAAGAAAAAGAAAAAGAAAGAAAGCCCTTGAGGAGCAGGTGTTCATGCTCTTAGGGAATTCCCTGTCTGTGAGTCTGGGTGAGACCTTTGGCTTGCATCTAACTGAGGATGGCAAGGGTGATGGGAAACCACTTCTGGGATTGCGTTATGGAGGACTTGGACCTCCCTCCTGGGAGCTGAATTCTGCCGACAGCCACTTGAACTTAGAAGCAGATCCTTCCCCTTTCGAGCCTCAGACGAGTCCCCCACCTTGTGTACTCCTTGATGATAGCCTCATGAGAAACCCTGAGAAGAGGAGACAGTAGGAGTGTGTCTACACTCTGTGACCAGGAGAAGCTGAGAGTGTAACTGTGTGCTGTATTGTCAAGGGGCCAAGCGTGTGGTCTGCATCAGGAAGCGACCAGCACAGCAAGTGAACTGGTTATGGAAGGTGTTCGGAGCCCTCTGTGCAGGTGAAGACGTGTTTGAGATAAGATATTGGGTAACAGGTTCTAAGTTACAGTACTCTTGCGGTGAAACCTAACTCTGCAGTTCTAAATGAAGCAGAGCTCCTGATAGCAGAAACAGCATAGAGAATCCCCAGCACAGCAGTCTCTACTAGCAATCCACAGAATCCCAGGTCTTGAAGAGTCCCCCCAGAGTTAATCTGCCTTATCTGCAGATTTGAGACAGATTAATCTCTAAAGCATTCTTCTTTATCACTTCCTTCATGACTTATCAGTAATGTCTGATAATGAGTTTCAATCCTTGCCAGGCTCACAGGGAAATTAATGGAGGCAATTAGGAAAGGTTAAGGGGGAGGCAAGTTAATCTGGTTAAGAGCAAAGACTGATTATGAAGCCAGAAAATCCCTCCACCTCCTCTCCCTTCTTCTGTCCTCTTCTCTCTTTCTTTGACTTGACAAACATTTATCTAGGTCCCTCTATGTGACAGGCTTTAAGCACTAAGTTAAAATAACTGTGTCTTACATGTCTTATTTAAAAAGTGGCACACGGGTCTTATTTATTAAGCTACGTATTAAAAGATCTCAGTTTCAAGTCAGGGGTTAGAACAGACTCATAATCAAGTAATTGTTATAATCAGATAAATGTCAATAAAATCAAGGGCCAAGTATTAGAGATAGCCAGAATTAAGCTATCTGTCCCTTTTTTCTTCTTTTCCTTTCCTTTCTTTTCTTCTTTTTTTTTAATACAAGGACTAAAAGGGAAGATAGTGAAGAAGAAACGGCTACAGATAAGTCAGGAAAGCTTACTGCGCGGTGTTATGGGCTGAATTGTATCTCCCAGAAGAGGTAGGCTGAAGTCCTAACCTTGGGCATCCGTGTCAGAAACAGGGCTTTTGCACCTATAGTCCTGTTAAGACAAGGTCATTAGGTATGCTCCAACCCAATGACTGGTACCTTTAATGGAGGAGGGAATTGTGGACACAGAGACACATGGGGAGCCTGCCAGGTGCCAAGGGGGGCTGAGATCAGATGACAGCAGCTGCGAGGCAAGGAATGCCAAGGATCGAGCTACCTCTGGAAACTAGGAAGAAGCAAGGCAGAACTCTTCCTTCAAGACTTCAGATGGAGCAAGCCCCGCTGGCCCCTGCGTCTTGGAGGTCGAGCCTGCAGAACCGTGCGGCAATACATTTCTGCGGCTTTCAGCTGCCCAGCTCGTGGTGTGGTGTGATGGCAACCCTAGGAAATGATGCGTTAGTGGCATCACACTGATTTGGCCCAGGGTGAGGGAGTGATTGGGAATATCCTGTATGAGTAAGCAAAGAACACTTGGAACCCGCAGAATGCAGTTGATCGCCCTTTTCTATTCCAAGGCAACAGAGATTCCGAAGTCCGTGGGTGCCTCACTTGCGCGCAGCTGGCAGCATTCGGGGAGCGCTGGCTGCCTGCCCAGAGTCACAGTTGGAAGCCAGCGTTCCTGCAGCCCCTCTCTAAGTGGGGAGGCCAGACACAGGGTGGCTGCGCGGAGAGACGCCCCGGCAGAGATGCGCACAGGTGGTCAGCACGCTGAACAGGCTCCCCGGGCGCGCAGAATGTGAGCTTTGGGGATTTACTTTGCATCCTCGTTTATGTTCAGCGACACACGCACACACCCCAGAAAGAAGCTCGTCCTCGACTTGGCAGTCTGAAGTGTTCTGGAAGGATTGCTCCATAATGATAAACACGTGGCTCTCCAGCACTAGCTTCCTTCTCTGCTGCTAGTTCTCTGGAGCACTGCTGTGGGTCCTCTTGAGAACACAAGAGGCTCTTCTCACAGAGAGTGGAGGCTCCATGACACGGTTCCTTCTGCCAGAGACCTGGGGGCGTCCTTGCTCTCTGCCCATTGCCCCTAGCACCCACTGGCATTCCTTCCGTCAGTTGTATCTTCTCGGTAAGACTCAAGGACACGCTCCTCTTTCCATGTCCGCCCTGAGCTCTAGTGCAAGAGCCGGCCCTTCTTGAAGACAGGCAGAAGCTGAATTCACCGTTTGCATTTGACCCTGAAGCCTGTGTCCCCATAGCAACCAGACTTTATTTCAAATGCAGTGGGAGTTCTGCTGTCCCCCGTGCCCCCTTCTGTACTTAACATTCTTGCCACTGACCACCGCCCACCCCATTGCTTGCTATAGGAACCAGAACCCTAGCAGTAATTCTCCCACCAATCCTGCGCGTTGTCCTGCCTCACCTGACGTCACTCCCCCCCTCACTGTTGACCTAATGCACTCCCGCACCCTGCTCTGTATCTGCTGGTTGTCTGCCCGGAAGCTTGGTTCACCCCAGCTGTCTCTTCTTCCTGCACCATGCACACACCGTGGCCAGAGGCCCCCAGCATGCCATGGAATTTGCAGAGCACAACTTGTAAAAGACCCTTTGTTTTGGAGGTTCTCTGGTTAAGGTCTGTCATCTGTATGGGATGTCGGCTCTCTGATGGCAGAATCATTTTTTGGTTTGCTCTTCTATCTGCAATGTTAAGAGCAGTTTTTGTTGACTAAATAAGTGAAGGGACTGCAACGAAGGCAGTGTGTTTTGAATGATAATTGGGTTCTCAGTTCATGAGCTTGTTTACTTTACAGCAGGGTGAGGTTCTTAATTCTTTTGTTGTTTAGTATTCTGCCTGGAGAGCACAGTGAGCATTAGGATAAAATGATCTTTTTCCCTTTCTCCAGAGTTCAAATGAAATAAAACAATAAACCACGCATGCTAAAATGTGAATCTTCAAGGATCCAGACAAACAAAGACGCTTGGAAATTCACTGTACAGTAAAATCCTTCCATATTCATGGCAAGAGAATGTCAACTAGGAAGAGCTTAAATTAGCTTCAGATAAATATCCAAAGTGTGAAATCCATTAAAGTAAGTTAAAATTATGAGATCCTCTACCATTATGCGATCATGGCTCCCAGTTCTATGGAAAATTTTTGTCAATAAAAGCAAAACTCATTCTAATTACATCTCCTATTTTGTCATGCTCTTTCATTATCTATAATGATTCAATTTGCTGATCATCATTAATATTTATTGAACTTGTATGATGCTTAAAGCTGTATATTTGCCTCAATGATGATAAACCATTTCATGTGTCAATTTAATAAAATGTTGTGTACAGTGCCATAAATGAGTACTGTTGAAGACGAGCCAATGCAATAAAACAATGTCTAGAGCTATACTGTCTAATGTAATAGCCACTCAAAGCCTATTTAAATTTAAATATAAATTAAATAGAATTAAATTAAAAATTCAGTCCTTAAGGTGCATTAGGCATGTTTTAAGTGTTTAATAGCTGCATGTAGCTAGTGGCTAGTGGCTGCCATACTGGACAGTACGGAGAATTTTCCGTTAGTAACAGAGAGTTCTTTTAAATGGTGCTTGTCTTGGGAACTTTCTTAACTGTATCCTTAATTCACATCAGTAGTGTACTTCATTGTTTTATTTGAAGAGTTAAACTGGATTAGCACACGTTTAGTCGGCAGAGAAGAGTAGTCACGGTTTCCTAGGGCTCTTTGCTGCATCAGATTCATCTAGCTGCGATCAGCAAGCTACACACATCAAATCCAACCTGTCCCCTGTTTTCTAAGAGAAGGTTTAATTCGGGCATGCACTTCCTCATTCATCGATGTGTTGTGTATGTCAGAGTTGAGTTGTTGTGATAGAGACCATATGCCTGACAAAGCAAGAGATACGTACTGTCCATCCCTTTCCAGAAAATGTCTGCCGACCTCTGTCTGCATCATTGTGTCCCACAAAGTCTTGATGGATTGGCCACCCACCAGAAAAGAAACTAGGAGGAGTCACAAGTAATAGAGGCAGTAGAGAAGGAATGATACGTGTGGTTGAAGTTGTATTCAACTACTTCAGATGGTTTTCATCCAGAAGAATGAAGACAACAGGCAGAATTTACAGTGAGGAAGGATTATGGTCAATACATGGGAATAAGTTTTTAATAATCAGCCTGTTTTCTGGATAATGGGACAATCGCTCTGAAATATTAGAGCCTCCTTACTACAAAGTGTGGTGCTCAAGTGAGGTATTATCTGATGGACATTTGTAGAGGACATCCCAGCCCACATGGAGATCATGAGAACCCCTTTCCAGGAAAAATACACTTCCACTGGTATGCCCAGTTCCTTCCATGAGATGAGTTCAAGAACTTCCGAACTGTGCACCTGTTAACCCTCAAAGAATTCATCCAATTCTCAAATTCGATGAGATAAAACAATTTTCAATTATATAAAACCTACATCTAAAAAGAATTCAACACAAGTCATGGTTACCAGTCTACTGTTACATGGTACAGATTGGGGCCACATGCATAACCCATGTGAAATGCTTCAAAACATTGTTTTCTCCAAGGAGTATTAAAACAAAGGCAGTGCTGACAGCATTATGTTTTATTTTCATAGATAGTTAAGCACTAAACTTAAGGTAAAAATTTAAATTGCTGAAAATATCTGTGAAATAATAATCACGTTTGTAAAGGTGTTTTCTTGCATTGCATCCCTTAATTTCTGTTTGGGGTTATGCTGATAAGCAGCCTTATGCTCCCCTTCAAATCCTTTCTTTCTATCCACCTTGCTACCGAGGTGTTGTGTTGGATAATGTTCACTTTTCCTTTCACTGAAGAAAATACTTTGATTTCTTATAGGACTGAGTTTAAACTTAGAAAATTTAAGAAAGCCAAATCAAGTACTAAGAAAATTCACAAATGAAAAATGTCTTAATATTGTTATGGGCATTTATTATATATCCAAATCATATTATATCATCAGAAATCATAATAACACCATTATGCTCTGCAATTAGATGCCTCAGTAGTAGCTTATCATGTGTTTACTGTAATTACAGCATTTGACTAATTACAGCAATTATGCCACTTAGTGGCTGAATTCTTAGCTCTGAATTCCATTGATTTGGTGGACTTTCTCCAGGATTCTGTGAGGTTTTATGCCCTGAATTTGATGAATGTAGGTTCAAATTTTATGTCACTAGATTCTTCTCCATTTCCAGTGATGATTTTAAGGATTGGGGATGATGATGCCGTTTCCATTTGTCTTACCATTTCAAAATGTCTAGAGGAGGGCGGATTGTTCTCTTGTGGGCCCCGAGCGCGAAAACTGTGCTTCCTGTTGGGTAAGCCCTTTCTTCAGACCAGGGGCTCACGTCTGTGCCCTTCCTTGGGGGGAATGGTCGTGCTGAACAGGCAGGCTGCTTCCCCAAAATGAGAGGTCAGTTTGGTACTTGACATAAAAGTTATTTCTCGTGCTGCCGATGCTTTCTCGTTCCACCAATGGCTCGTGAAGCTTAAATGCGCTACGTAGGTGTTTTGTTTGTATAGCACGTGCAGCTGGAGTGCAGTCACTAACACATCCCGCGTGTACGGGCAGAACCGCAAACTCAGCCCCCGCGCAGGCTGGGCCAGCTGCCGAGGACGGAAGGAAGCACAGGCCCCAGGCCCAGAAACTAGCCTATCCAGCGTTTCTCTCACCTGTGTGAGGACAACTTAGACTTCCAGTGGAAATCACGTAAAGAACGGTTTACCCTCCACTTTATAATCCTCTTTGGTGTTGTCTCCGTGTTTGCCTTGGAGAAGGAGGCAGTGAATCGCTTGAGTTGAGTCACGTCTTTGGATTCGTTCTTCAGTCTGAGTGATACTCCTGACAGCAGGGGAAAGTGGACGCCATCTGGCCATCATGGTCAGGGCCTGGTCTTACACAGACAGTAAGGAGATCTAAAGTAGTTACTGCCTAGGACTCTGATGACAGTCACGTGGGAGGAGAAGACTCTTCGTAAACAGCGTGATAGACAAATATATGGAACTTTTGCCTCCTGTTTCAAAGGAAAACATTCACTTGATGAAATAATTCACTCCTTTCCCTGGGAACCAGAGTTCTGCCATATGATGCCGTTGATTGCACTGCCCCGAATGTCTGCACATCTTCTCAGCTTTTCCCAGCACATTCAGCTGCTAAAACAAGAAGGTTTGAAATTGAAGGCTCTGTGGAGTGGAGTATCTTTCAAAATTAGAATAGGGAGAATTAGATGATCACATAAAAGTACTTGGATCTTGAGAGTAGATCTAAGGAAAAGTATCAAATACTTACCAGTAATCAAAATTTTATAAACAGCTTGAGAACATAGCAGAATGTCACCCCATATCAACTTTAGTATCTGGTATTTAGGTCGCAATTACTATTTCCAAGTTGGGATCCATCATTAATTAGTTATGAAGCAACTGAGTCCTATAATAAGATGGGAGGCAGAGTAGGACACACATATATCTTCTGTTTAATTTGATGGTGGGCTATTAATAATGAATAACAATTGACATAAAGTAGTTACTGTTACAGCATATTCTGAGTAAAACTTACAATGTATTCCATTTGATTGCTCTATATTACTAAGACAAAAGGAGCAGAAAGTGTGAAGCTATGTCCTGCATATTTAACTGTTTCTTTTGGCTACCGTTGTCCTCCGAGGAGCTCACCTTTATTGTGTTGAGCTTTTATTCAACTGTTGTAAGCTTCCAAAACCTTTTCAGTGGCAATGCAGTGTGGCTTTAGAGAGTTATCTTTAGACCGTGATCATTCATTTTTGCCAAGTATGTAGAATAATAATTCCCAAGTGACACTAATGATTGAAATAGTCTGGATTATTCTGTAACCCATAGAATTGTGATCTAAAAAAAAAAAAAAACCAAACAATGAAATAGTATTCTCTCTAATATTTCAAGCAGAACTTACCTTCACTGCACAGAAAGTCCCTTGAATCGTGTCTGCACAACAAAATAGGAGGGTTACATTTTGCTGTTATTGTTAATGTGTAGCCGAAGTCAGACTTCACTTTGAGTAGCTAGTTCAGAGAATGTCTCTGGGAAGGCATTAACATTCACTGCTGCACCATTGGGTTTTCAGTTCTTTGTTTTATTTCTGTTTTAGTCTCAGTAGGCTCCGTGCCCAGTGTGGAGCCCAGTGTGGGGCTTGAACTCACGACCCTGAGTTCAAGATCTGAGCTGAGATCAAGAGTCGGGTGCTTAATAGACAGAGCCACCCGGTTTTCTGTTCTTTGGATGGGAGTCCGCATTTACCCACACTCTTCCTTTGAACACTTCATGTGGGGGTGCTCAGCTGGCCGTCATCCATTTTAGGGCTCATTTCATCAGAGTCCTTAAGTGCGGCTCCCAGAACTGGCGCGCAGTGTAGACATGCCTTGTCAGGCAGAGTGGCATGGTCTTTCTTCCAGCCGCACAGCGTGTTCCCATGGGTGCAGCTTGAAATCGCGCCCTTTGGCCTCGCACACCCCATTTTTGTTTCTTGGGGTGATCTAAACCCTCCTCCCAATGTCTGTATTCATTTCTGGTTTTGCATAAACACGACAAAATATTTGGATGTGTAAACCACTTGTCATGACTTGGGCACACAATGGAGGTAAATCATTTTGATCTACAAAGTTGGATCTTTTTTCCTTTCAGTAAAATATTTCTCATTTGTTCCTTTGATTTGCCATATAGAATACCAGGTGTTAAATTTAGTTAGCCCAGGATTCGATGTCTGGTTTATCCATTTATTAACAAACAATGGGTAATTCATAGGCTTTCCTTTGAACAACAGGGATAAAATAGTTTATGTTTTAAAAGGCGGGAAGGCCGGGCGCCTGGAGGGCTCAGTTGTTAAGCGCCTGCCTTCCGCTCAGGTCATGATCCTGGAGTCCAGGAATTGGCCTCACCTCGGACTCCCTCCTCAGCGGGAAGCCTGCTTCTCCCTCTCTCACTCCCCCTGCTTGTGTTCCCTCTCTACCTATGTTTCTCTCTGCCAAATAAATAAATAAAATCTTAAAAAACAATTTAAAAAATTCTTACAAGGGTTGAAAGTGTTAAGTGTAAAGTGCTTACCATAGCAGATAGGACATCATAGTAATGTAATGAAAGTTATTGTAATTCCTTCTTTTCTGTTATTCTGGTGGCTTCCACGAGAAAAACAATTTCTTTACACTCCTGTCTCCCTTTTCCTGTGTTCTTTTTGTATGGGCATCAGTCCTGGGCTGCGTCTCTCATTTGCCTTTTGCTGGAGACATGTGAACTGTAGGAGTTATCGAGCCCTGGCTTGACCAGTAATGAAAAAATATTTTTGACACCCTTTGGAAATCAGTTCCTTTAAAGAACCTTAAAGGGAAAGGAGATCTCCTCACATTCCTGGAAGCCTTCTAGGATGTTCTCAGGATGCTTTGTCCCTTCTCTGGAATCTCATAAACGCCTTGTGTATTCTTCTATAGCATGTATCACAATAACTGCACAGCACTCATTACAACCGCTGACCTAGAACACTTCTTTGGAGCAGCGGACTTCACAGGAGCCCCGTTTATTTCCCGTGTGCCTCTCATGGTCACTGGCTTTCCGGGAGTTCTACAAGTCCTTGCTCAATGAATGGACAGAGTGAGTGATGGATGGTTGAATAGATGGATAGTTCTGCTAGGATCTTTCCCTGTAATAACACAGTCAACCACAACATGATCCAGCACACTTGACTTATTTATTTAAAATCTAATCAGGAATTAGTGTGGTGCTGAAAAACTCAGGTTCGTTTGTTCATTCTTTCTTTTTTTTTTTTTTTAAAGATTTTATTTATTTATTTGACAGAGAGAAACACTGCTAGAAAGAGAACGCAAGCAAGGAGAGTGAGAGAGGGAGAAGCAGGCTTCCCACAGAGCAGGGAACCTGATGTGGGACTAGATCCTGGGGCTCCAGGATCATGACCTGAGCTGAAGGCAGGCGCTTAACCAACTGAGCCACCCAGGCACCTCAAAACCCAGTTTCTCGAATATACCCTTCATCCTCTTTTTGAAAGCTGGGGTCTTTGCCAGAAGTCTGTCGGGATT
The DNA here is from genome assembly GCA_004023965.1 of Spilogale gracilis. Lineage (NCBI taxonomy): Eukaryota > Metazoa > Chordata > Mammalia > Carnivora > Mephitidae > Spilogale > Spilogale gracilis. Next base: position 44,309 of record PITA01004247.1, read on the forward strand.
TCACCTACTCTGTCCTCCTGAAAGTTTGCTGATGGGGTTTTTATGCTCGTGTGTCAAGTCTTCTGAATAAGCTGGGATATAGTATATCTGGGCATGGGTATAATTTATCTTAAGCAATGCAGTCCTCTCACGCTCGCTCACAGTGCATGATAGTTTCCTGCGAACCATGTTTTCCTGCACATCGACTTTGAAGACGATTCATCCACACATCAAGACACGGCACTGTGGAACCATGAAGCTCTCCCTCAGCTTCATTCAGCACTATTTCATCTGTTCCAAGTGCTGGATCTGTACCTCCTTTCCTCCGTGTTTTGCTTCAGATCCATCATTTTGCTCTTAGAATTTTTGCCAAACCTATTAAGTGATTCCTAGGCTTTACCATCTGGTGTATGACTTGGAATGAGAAGAAAAAAATAGAACGTCATGAAAGTGTGCAATATGATTACAATTCAGAGGGATATGACAGAAATGCCCTTTGTGTCTTCACTATTCCTAGGGACATATAATCCCCTTTACAGTTCTGTCTTCTGGAGGGAAGCACTGCATTCGTTATGGAAGCAGGGAAAGGAAAGAAAGACTGTCCTCTAGTAGAGTTCTCCCAAAGGCAGCTTGAACAGGCAGCATTACCCTTCAAACAAGCTTTTGACTGGTGTAATTTGCTGGAAAACGTATCTAGAAGTCAATTACTCTTTGAATCCCTTGTAAGAACTTAATTTTGAGGGGGGAAAAATCTAGAAATTTACATGTGAATGGGCTTGACTTCATTAGCATCTCATAGACATGCCTCTTCTCTGGCATGTGGAATGAGGGAACTTTCCAGCTGAAGTGGAAATTCCATTCCCTGCATTTGCAGTTTCGAGTGAGCAATCTTCCTTATTGCCTCTGAATTCCACTCATTCTTTGGCTCTCACTCTCAAAAAGTCATACTTGGTAGGGTTTGCTAACGAGGTGAAGAAAACTGCCTTTGCTACGCAGGAAACCTGTGCTCTACTCTTGAGGCGAATTGTAGAGGCAGCACTTGGTTGGGTTCAGTACCCCGTGCAGGATCTGGGCTATCTGGTCTATTATATATACATACCCGGGCAGCTCACAGAGGTATGACTTGCTCATGCCCTTGTAGGCTGGTAATAACCTGAATGCTGGGAACGACTGGGTAGATAAATATATCATATCGTGACCTATCGTGTTTGGTGCTGTGTTTCCAGAGCTACTGAATAAATAGTTATTGCACACGTAGTTGTTGAAAAGCCATGTGCGAGGTGTTTTAGATAAACTGAATCATGCGAGCGTCACAAATATCCTCATGTATCATGACTGCTATTGTATTTGGCGCACCGACAATAAAATACTTTCTATGCAAGATGTGGACATCAAGTACCAGGATGAAGATCGGCTCTTCCCATTCCAAGGGCTGCCTCCTTGACCTGGCACCAGGCCTTTAGAGATTTTCAAATCTGTGAAGATGGAACCTACTGTCCCAATGATAAAAGATTCATGAAGCCATTATTGTGTACAAGGACCGCTGAGTGACAGACCACCGAGCTCTGAGAAATGTCCGCATGGGGAAGCTGGATGGGCAGCAGTAGTTACAGAATTTGGGGTGTATCTCCTTGCTCCCTGGGCTTGCTCCCAACATTCCAGGTGGGCACAGAGGAACCCATGTACATGGGGAGATTGGAAGGGCGTTTATTCTGGTGAAAGAGAACTCTTCAATCACTCTGCTCAGACCACAACTTTTTTTTCATTTAGAAAAGTGTTTTTAAGTTTTCTCCTGTTGTATAGCATGCTTAAGATTACAGACTGTTAAAAACATAGTTTAAATTAATTTTGCATGCTTAGTGATAAGTAACTGAAGAATGCTGTTTGCAGGGTCGTGTATTTATTTCTGTTGCTCCATTACCAGTGACTGCAAGCTTAGCGGCTTACAACACAAACTGCTGTCTCCCAGTTTCTGTGAGTCAGGAGCCCAGACATGGGTTAGCTGGGCCCTCTGCTCAGGTCTTACCAGGTAGAAATCACGGTGTTGGCCAGGCTATACTTCTTTCTCATGCTCACGGTCCTAAGCCTGGAAGGTTCTAGGGTTCTAAGCCTGGAAGGTTGTTGGCAGAATAAATTTCCTTGCAGCTGTGTGCTAGAAGTCTCTCTTTTTCATCTGCCAGGGCCCCTTTCAGGGCCTAGAACCACCCACAGTTCCTTGCCACATGGACCCCCTTGACAGTTCAGAGTGTGGTGTTCACTTCCTTCTTTGAGCAGGACAGTATCTGCCACTGCTTCTTGTCACTTTCTTTTTAAATCAGTTTTCTTTAAAGATTTTATTTTGAAGAAATCTCTATACCCAACATGGGGCTCAAACTTACAATCCTGAGATCAAGAGTCACACACCCCACTGACTGAGCCACCTAGGCGACCCCAGATCTTGTCACTTTTAAGGGCTCTACTGGGCAGGTTAGGCCAACACAAATAGTAACTCTTTATGTTAACTCGAAGGCAACTGGCAACTGATTAGAGACTCAATCATTGGAGTGACATCCTTCACATTCATGGATAGTGCCCATGCTCAAAGGGAAGGGATTATATGGTGTGTCTACACCAGGGGTGGGAATCTCTACATCCGTCTGATACTTCTGCCTACCGCAGATGGAAACTAAGCGAGAAAAAAAGGATCTAGGTCTCTAATGAGGAAGGCCAGTGGTTTGACCTCGCATGCACGGAAGTGGCTGGCTGGAGGACTATGAGAACAGGCCAGGGTTTTGCAGGAAACAGTGCAGCTAACATTGAAGGGAGGTGTTTTCAGGCCCACCCGTGCCTTTTGTGGTTGATGACAGCAGTTATCAGTCTAGGGACTATGGCTCCAGAGGGGCAATAGAGTTCTTGCAAGGAAGATGTGAAGCCATGTGTGCACTGAAAGAGTGCGGATTGAATAAATAATGGACTTAACACTAAACTTTTCAAATGTATTAGAGAGTGTATTAGTCTCTAACAGCTACTGCCACAAATCTCCAAACTTAGTGGCTTGAAAGAACACAAACATAGGACTCTACTGTCCTGGAGGTCAGAAGTCCAAAATGGTCTCATTGAATTAAAACCAAGGTGTCAATAGGGCTAGCTCCCTCTGGTTCTAAGGGAGAGCTTTTTGCAGCACCCGGAGCTGCATTCCTTGAGCTCCTGGTCCTTTCATCATCATACTGCCTCACTTAAACCTCTGCTTCCCCAACACCTTCTCTCTTTGACCTTGGTCCTCCAGCTTTCCTCATATGTGCTTGCACTGGGTCCACCCAGATAACTCAGAAAAGGCTCTTTCACTTAACATCAACTGGTTATGGGCTTTAATCACGTCTACAGCATACCTTCACTATAACCCTCTGATTAGCATTTTGTTGAGTCACTGGGAATCGTAGCCCCGCTAAGTTGACATGGAAAACTGCCCGTCACAGATGGGATGAATAGGTGCAAATTTGAAAGCATTGCTGAATTAAAGGGAAACAAATGTACTCTATCTCTCCTGACTCTTGTATTTCTTGTCATGGGGGAGAGGACCCCTGAAATCTTTTGAAGCGAGGCAGTTGTCTTCCTCCGGCCAAGAATGAGAACACTGCATGATGAGGGTAGGCATCCCTTGGGAAGGAAGGGGCCCGTGGCGTCCCGGTGGTGAGCATCACGGCCCTGGGTACTCACCGCACACACCAAAAATGGGTAGCACAGAGAAGGGGAACACACAGAGGAGAAGATGTGGGAGACAGATTTTACCCAAGTTCTAATTCTGTAAAACTTAGTCACCACGGCTGTGACCTCAGTCTACAATGCGCTCGCTCTTTTTGTTTATTTTGGTCTTGGCTCCAAATGAAGCATAGGACTGTCATCAGAAATTTATTGCATTAGCATTCAGTGTCTCATACATTTACTGCCTCCAAATCACAGGGAGAACCATGAGAACAATGATTTTTTCCCCTTTAGTGAGCAATTAAATGTGATGAATATGTTATACACAATGGTGAATGTTGGAATTAATAAGCTGAAATGTCAATGAGTGACTATTTGTATACTTGACATCTAATAATTACATCATTTATCATTTAAAAAATCTGGCAATCTTAAATAGAGAGCATTTATAATTAATTTTCTTGCCCTGGAAAGTCCAATTCATTCCACAGTCAGAAAGAGTCGGCATTAATTTCTTTTCTATCAGCCATGGGCCACAAGTTAATGTATTAAAATCAGAACATTTACAATAACAGACTAATTAAATTATTTCCTCTACTGTAGTAGAAAAATGCATGGTTCTTATGCTGTTAACCAGTCACCACAGTAAACCCCATTTAATTCTCCTTGAAAGTCAAGTTCTTCCCAGTGGCAATTTTAAACTGTCAAGTGGGTTGAGAAATCCAGTTTGCTAGAGTAATAAAGAATATTGACTTTTGCATATCATTATTGTTAATATACTTTAAATGAGACTGAGAAGGAACTCATTAAAACATTATTTTTCAGTAGATGAGTTTGAGTCATCGGCAGATGAATGAAGCAAGAAGAAATTATCTTAATTCTGTAGAGGGAGCACAGATTCGAAATGTTTGTGCTGATACACTTTGTATGACAGATTTAATTCAGTCAACAAGATACATATTTTAAAATAGAAACACAAGGCATCTCATAACAGCTTCGTACTTGAGGGCATGGCGTGATTACCAGGAACAATAGAACGAATGTGAGGATATCAGTTTTGAATGCTCAAAAATGTGCCAGAAGAAAATATTAAAAAATTTGTCTAGAAGTGTTCTGAAAAATGAGCAAGAAAAAAATGACAAGGACCTAAAAATCTGTGGATCAGAGATATTTATATGGATTCTGAAAGCGTAAGAAAAAAGCAAGTATGTAAAAAGACTGGTTTTATGCACATTGGTGGAACAATAATGAGAATGACATGAATGCCCAAATCTGTTTCAGTCTTCCAAAAAGGAAAGAGAAAATATAGTCTTTGGTGTCTCCAGGCTAAGAGCCAATGGCTGTCAGGTTATCTCATCCATTCTTTGGTAGAAAGGGAATCTGCCAGAGAATTTTGTGGCCACACTAAAGACATTTCCTTAACAAAAACCGGAGAGGCTCATCCAGGGAAGACAGCCATCTTGGTATGGCCAGTTCTTACCCAATTTCCTGGAGTAGAATAGGTGGTCCATGTATATCAGTGGAGGAATTGCAATCTCTTCCATGATTCATTACTTATTAACGTCATCGGGTAGGCCTGCCAGTTGTTCTTCTGAAATCCCCCTTATTTCACAATGGCTCAGCAAAGTTGGCATTGTCATTGAAGTGTTCCAGGCCGGGAGGTTTGCATTCAGAAATGTTTGAGAGGGTCCAACATGCTGACACTTGGCAAAACAAGGATTTGAGTTTATCTATTTTTTTTCTCCAGCTCCAGACTTGACCCTGCCCAGTTGCCAGCGATGTGTGATGAATGGGAGGCACATCTCACTACACCCAAGGAGTTTTTTTGTAGCACAAGAAGGCTGGGACATAGCTTACTTTGTCTTACAGTTGATGGAGACTGTGTGTATAAATGCAGGGAGGAGGAGATGGAGAAAGAAGAAGGAGAAGGGGACTGAGAAGAAGAAATTGAAGAAGGTTGACCAGGAGAAATAGAAGAAAAATTAGGCTTAGAGTTAATATTCACAGCAGGAGGAAGAACATCAACTCATGGCAAGAGAGACCTGACTAAAAGCAATGAACACTATCTTACTTTTGATGATAGTAACAGTCTGAAAGAGAACTCACAAAGGAAGATTTCCAATCTTTAGCACCCTGAAGATCTTCAATAAGACAGAGGATTTTAATACTCATTGAGTATTTTTATATGCCAAAGACATCACCCAAGCATCTAATTTAATCTTTCAGATGAAAAATAATTTGCATTCCAAAGAGTTAAATTCACCATTTAACAGTCAACAGAGCCAAGCTTTGAACCCACTGAAGACACAGTGGAACTCCAAAGGAATGGGGTTCTTCTGGGGGGTCGGTGAGGAATGAGTCTGGAGTTGGACATTGGGCTGTGCCCTTGGGTTTCTCTCCAGTCTCTGGGGTCATGGGTAGGGAATGTGTCCTGAAGCATCAACAGGAAGGGCCATGAGATGCAGTCTGTAGACGACCGGTCCCTTCGCTTTCCCTATTGCCAGTGTTGCTGCTGACACCCAGTACCTGGGGCTCTTGCTCTGAGGCTGTGAAGTCCCTAGGAACTTAGCTCCTCCCACAGCCCACAGGTGACTCAGCCAGTGATTTCCAGCTGCAGCTGCTGGGGAGGTGGGCGGGGACAGCATCTGGCTCCTGGGCTGAAACCCGAGGGGCAGTCTCACAGGCAGCACCAACCTAACATTTTCGGAGATCTATTTCTTCAGGTGCCTTCCTCTGACAGATAAGGGGGAGGGCTAAGAGTTCGTATGTATTATAAAGAAGTTCATCCTTCAGAGGAAGGACAATGAACAGTGAGAACAGACTCTAAATTTAAAGATGCTTTGGAGTCTTTGGAAGATAAATCACCTGATGTTCTTCTAGGAAGTCCTGAGTGACCAGACCCGTTACTGGTGAGGACAGACATTTTCTGGAATCTACCATCTATCCTGCTCCATGCTGTATTAAGGCACGCAGATTCAGCCATTCAACAAAAATGAAATGACTTCAGACTCGGCTGCCTTCTGAAACCAACAAGAAACAATATCCAGCTTTTTATCTCGTTGCTTGGAAAAAAAGGGCTTATGTTGAAGCAGCATCTGAACTGATCTTATTCAGCAGGGGCTCTGGGAAATGCTTTCTTAAAATCATATTGCAGAATCTTTACCTAACTCAGAGCTGTGCTAGCGGTGGAAGGTCAGGCCCCTCCTCCACTTCCTTTGCATTTCCCACCAGGCATACATCCACGGTGTACATACACGAAACGGTTAGACCCCGGTCCACACACTTGCCTCATGAGCCACAATCCGTGCAGTGAGCAGCTCAAAAACTTTCACTGGTTTCGTGTCATCAGATGTGTCTTGGGAGTATGACATTTTATAATTTAGCCACCACTGGAGTCCATGGCTGGCTCATTCGGTAGAGCAGGCGACTCTTGATCTTAGGGTTATGAGTTTGAGCCCAGTATTGGGTGTAGAGATTACTTCAAAGTCAAAATCTTTTTTTAAAATACATTTTATTTATTTACTTATTTACTGACAGAGAGATCACAAGTAGGCAGAGAGGCAGGCAGAGAGAGAGGAGGAAGCAGGCTCCCTGCTGAACAGAGATCCCAATGCAGGCCTCGATCCCAGGACCCTGAGATCATGACCTGAGCCGAAGGCAGAGGCTTTAACCCACTGAACCACCCAGGCGTCCCAAAGTCAAAATCTTAAAAAAAAAAAGAAGAAGAAAATGAAAATCCAACTACCATTGCCTAATCATCCCAGAAAAAATAAAAACAAAAGCAAAAAAAATTGTTTAAGGCTTTTTTTTTGCTGTAAATATTTTAGTCGTTTATTTTTTGCTAATTTTGACCTATATGTTTGGCAAATGTGAATAGAGAGTTTAGAATTCACTTGAGTTTATATATTCCTTAGAAAATCACACCCAAATAAATCTTCACCAGTTTCTGGTCATAGTTGAGCTTTCGAACTCCAGTTGTGGAAGGTTTGATTCTGAAGACGTCATTCCTGGCAATTCCTGCTGAAATGAGTCAATGACTTATGTATTACAGTTCATGCCAGAAACATAACCAGTGCATTCACACGCCAATAAAAAAGGTATTGTGCCAGTCTTAAAAGATTACAAATTGTAACTTGGAGAACACCTTCCGATCACAAAAGGGTCTTTCCTTTCAAGAGACTTGAAATTCTTCAGAATGTGTTAACACTGTTTTAAGTCACAGCTGTTCTTCTCGTGTTTAAGGAGTTTATTATGGGATGAGCTGCAGTAAACCTTATTGGGCTCTCAGTCCTTAACAACCATGCACACAGAGGGAACGAAGCCACTATTAACTGTCTTCCTAATTATGTCTGCATTTCAGAGAGGGGAAGATTTCTGGGGAGCAGCATGTGAATGGGTGGTGAAACGTGCCTTCGAGGGGATTAGGGGAGCTGATGTTTTTATATAAACTCAGATAGTCCCTAAATATAACCACCAATGAACATTGTATTTCCTTAATTCGAAGCTAAAGGCGTATCTTTAATTTATCTTTTTCCCCCATCTACAGTTTTGTTTCTTTCAGAAACGACGATATGCATCTTACCTTTAGTGGGATGTAGTAGCATTTCTTTTCCCTGAAAATCTCCCACATTAGATTTTTGCTGATTTACAACCAATGTTGTCTTGGAATTAAGGGAACACGAGGAAGGTGGTAGGCAATGTTGAGAATTCCATCTCAGTGGCCTGTCGCTGCTCTAAAAAAGTGATCACAGACTCTGCAGTTTAAAACAACACACGTTTATTATCTCACAGTTCTGTAGGCGGGACATTGACCTGAGGCTCACAAGACAAGGTGTTGGCTGGACCGTGTTCTCAACTGAGGAATTTGCTTGCAGACTCCTGTGAGCAAGTTGTTGGCAGCCGTTGTCTCCACCCTGGGCTCTGAGGTCCCCATTCCCGTGTCGACTTGTCAAGTCGGGGTGATTGTCCCGTCTACACTTCACGCTCATTGCCCGGGCCCTGGTTCCTCACACCTTCAGAGGCGGTAGTGGCAAGCTGAGTCCTTCTCATGCCTCATCTATCCCGCTTCCTTTTCCCCCTGCATCTGCTCTCATTCTGGCTGCAAAAGATGCTCTGCTTTTAAGAGCTCAGGTCATTAGTTTGGACCCACCCAGGTAATCCCAGATAACCTCCCGTCCATTATGGATCACATCTATAAGATCCGTTTTGATACGTAAAGTACCGTATTCTCAGAATTCCAGGGCTTAGGATGTGGACCTCTTTGGAAGCCATTTTTCTGCTAGTAATGCGTCTTGTATGAATTAACCCTTTTTAAAGCTCCAAAGCAGAGCCAGAAGAGCAGACTGAGGAAGGCCCCACACAGAACACTGACACAGCCCATGTGTACACATGTTGACCTTGAAAAGAGGTTTTTGGGGACGCCTGGGTGGCTCAGTTGGGTAAGCAGCTGCCTTTGGCTCAGGTCATGATCCTGGAGACCCGGGATCGAGCCCCACATTGGGCTCCCTGCCCGGTGGGAAGCCTGCTTCTCCCTCTATCACCCTCTCTTGCTGTGTTTCTCTCTGTCAAATAAATAAATAAATAAAATATTAAAAAAGAAAGAAAAGAGGCTTTTGGTCTTGCATTCGAAAGAAATGTGGACAGTTTAAGCACACAGGGAAACACACCTGTCTCTATGTGTATAAGGAACATTTCGGTATACCGAAAGACTGCATGCTAACGATGCAAGGAAACGAAAGTTGGTCACCTTACATCTGGCATTTTAGGGAGTGCATGTTAATAATGGATGATATTGGCTCTCTTTCACAGTGAAAACATTTTGCAGGCTCTGTAGCAAAGCCCCCGAGCTGGTGTATTTCCTAACATCCACTTCAGTGAACAACAACAAATAATACTTTTCTTGGGAGGATTGGGCCATATTTCTAGACACTTGCACCTTCTTTTGTTACCCTTTCATTAAAGAACTGACTTAAAAATGTAGCTCCTGTTGGGGTCAGTGGAGTAAAGTTCTCAAATCTAGTACTCTCTGCTACTTTAGAGAGACTACCAGTATTTCCATTTTACAGAAAATACCACTCTTTTGATGGGAGATACCATTTTTTCCCCTCAATATTATTGTGGGCGGCAGTGGAGGCGGCCATGTCATGAATTTAAAGGCCATCCTGTGACTTAAGAACCAAGAACAATGCACGTTCAGTCAGGGCAGGAACTGACGCACTGAGGGAAAACTGGATTGTAGGTTTTCATACACTCAGCGGCCTAGCTGTGTCCTAGAACTGGAAAACACTTTTATCACCCCAATTTGCAAGCAGCATGTGTTATTTTACATAGGGCCTATGAGTCACATGAGTCCCGTTTCCTCTGTAAGTAAAAGATTTCATATAAATGATTACAACATTTAAAGAAAAATCTCTCCATATATGAACTTGTTTAAATTCACTTTTTCACCTCTTAAGTTCAATAAAGTTGCACACCAAGTCTGTAGCTCCACACATGGTCATTCACAAGACAGGCTGTAATTTTCACCTGAAGCAAGATTGGGTTGAGGCCAAAAGTAGGGCGCCTGGGTGGCTCAGTGGGTTAAGCCTCTGCCTTGGGCTCAGGTCGTGATCTCAGGGTCCTGGGATGGAGGCCCACGACGGGCTCTCTGCTCAGCAGGGAGCCTGCTTCCTCCTCTCTCTCTGCCTGCCTCTCCGCCTACTTGTGATCTCTTTCTGTCAAATAAATAAATAAAATCTTAAAAAAAAAAAAAGAGGCCAAGAGTAAGAAATTCTGCCTTTCAACCATTTCCCAGCGTTCAGAGAGTCAGCAAAAGGATTTTACAGAAACAAAAATGACATTTATATTATGTACCTTAAAAAGTGCTACAGTAGGCTTTCTTTTTCCTGTTCTAAGAAATTTTTATGGAGATTATTACATTTCCGTAGATAATATGACTTTTCGTCCAGTAACAAAATTGCATACCCACCAGGAGTACGGTGATAAAAGATACTCAGCATCTGCTTTTGGGAAATATGACTCCTGAATTCTTCAGATGAAAAGATAATGAATCAATCCTGGCACCCGTTTTATTGCATTTGAATATGTGATGCATATCTCTCTGAATTTAAACCTCTCAGTTTTGTGTGTGCTTTCTCTGTGCCAATGGTTGCAGATGCACTTTTAAGACTTTTCAAGGGCTGACTGCTCAGAATTATTGTTTCCTCTTATTTCCCTCACAGGCAGGACCATCCTTCAGTGACAGCAGACCAGGGTTCAGATTCTGGGTCCTGCTACCCTTCACTCTTCTTTGTCTGAATGACTGTGAAATTTGTTTCTGTAATTGGTGTTGAATGATGTTTTACACATGTGCATGATGAGACCTCTTAGGTATAGTATTTTGAATGGGCTACAGTTGTGGAATTGCCTGTGGCCACCTAGTACTAGCTCCAAAGAAAAACCTTTCAGCTAGGTGTACTCCCACCAGACTGTGGACCACAGGGAGATCCTCAGTTTAGGGCAGAACCTTGGCACCTTGGCCAGAGCCCTTCATTTGCCCTAACATCAGTGATGAGCTGGCCCCTAAAGAAAAGTGAGTTGGAACCAGGGATGGGGGGACCAACCTAGCCTCGTGCTGAAGTTTACAGAGAGAAAGGACTGAGAGAAAGGGTACTTAGGAGTTTGGCAGCTGGGAGGATGCTGATGCTTTTTCCTGAACTCTCCATCATCTTGGAGGACAGATGCTGAATGCAACTGAACATGATGGGATTGAAGGGTCGTGCATATTCACATACATCTTCCCAAAACATTTGTTGGCTCTATGAGTCCGAAGCACAGCAGAGAAATCCACATGAAGAAGGCTACTGATATCAGGGAGGGTTGCTGGGGAGATTAGAAACCAGGGTTTGGCACGCTTTTTCTATACAGGGCCAGATAGTAAATATTTTAAGCTTTGTGGGCGATACAGAGAATCTACTGTTGTATCTACTCAGCTCTGCCATCACGGCTTCACAGAAGCCATAAACAACATGTCCATGAATGGGTGATGTTAGTATTCCAACAAAACTTTATTTACAAAAACAAATGTTGGGCCAGATTTAACTGTTGGGCCATAGTTTGCCAAGTTGCCATCATGAACTGGAGACTGGTCTCTAAAGAAGATAATTACTTGTGACAGTGCTGCTGCTGCTGTTTCTTCTTCTTTTTTTTTTTGCTTTACTTTAATTCAATTTAATTTTTCCAGCATTCCAAGATTCATTGTTTATGCCCCCCACCCAGTGCTCCATGCAATATGTGCCCTCAGTACCCACCCCCAGGGTCACTCATCCTCCCACCCCTCCCCTCCAAGACCTTCAGTTTGTTTCTGAGTCCAAAGTCTCTCATGTTTCATCTCCTTCCCTGATTTACCCCACTTCCTATGTCCTTTCCTTCTCCTACTGTCCTCCATGTTACTCCTTATGCTCCACAAGTAAGTGAAACCGTGTGATACTTGACTTTCTCTGCTTGGCTTATCTCACTCAGCATAATCTCTTCCAATCCAGTCCATGTTGCTACAAAAGTTGGATATTCATCCTTTCTGATGGAGGCGTAGTATTCCATTGTATATATGTACCACATCTTCTTTATCCATTCATCTGTTGATGGGCATCTTGGCTCCTTCCACAGTTTGGCGATTGTGGCCATTGCTGCGATGAACATTGGGGTACATTTGGCCCTTCTTTTCACTACATCTGTATCTTTGGAGTAAATACCCATTAGTGCAATTGCAGGGTCATGGGGTAGCTCTATTTTTTTTTTTTTAAGATTTTATTTATTTGACAGAGAGAAACACAGCCAGAGAGGGAACACAAGCAAGGGGAGTGAGAGAGGGAGAAGCAGGCCTCCTGCCGAGCAGGGAGCCTGATGTGGGACTCGATCCTGGGCCTCCAGGATCATGGCCTGAGCCAAAGGCAGTCGCTTAACCAACTGAGCCACCCAGGCGCCCTCTATTTTTAATCTTTTAAGGGATCTCCACACTGTTTTCCAAAGCGGCTGCACCAGTTTACATTCCCACCACCAGTGTAAGAGGGTTCCCCTTTCTCCGCAGCCTCTCCAACACTCGTTGTTTGCTGACTTGTTAATTTTGGCATTCTGACTGGTGTAAGGTGGTATCTCAAGTGCGGTTTTGATTTGAATTCCCCTGATAGCTAGTGATGATGAACATTTTTTCACGTGTCTGTTAGCCATTTGTATGTCTTCTATGGAGAAGTGCCTCTTCATGTCTCCTGCCCATTTTTTGATGAGATGATCTTTATTTTGCTTATTGAGTTTGAGGAGTTCTTTGTAGATCTTGGATATCAGCCCTTTGTCTTTAGGTCATCTGCAAATATCCTCTCCCATTCCATGGGTTGCCTCTTTGTTTTGTTGACTGTTTCCTTTGCTGTACAGAAACTTTTTATTTTGATGAAGTCCCAAAAGTTCATTTTCATTTTTGTTTCCTTTGCCTTTGGAGACGTGTCTTGAAAGAAGTTGCTGTGGCCGATGTCAAAGAGGTTACTGCCTATGTTCTCTTCCAGGATTTTGATGGATTCCTGCCTCACGTTGAGGTCTTTCATCCATTTCAAGTTTATCTTTGTGTGTGGTGTAAGAGAATGGTCTAGTTTCATTCTTCTATATGTAGCTGTCCAATTTTCCCAGCACCATTTATTGAAGAGACTGTCTTTTTTCCACTGGATATTTTTTCCTGCTTTGTCAAAGATGATTTGACCCCAGAGTTACAGGTCCATATCTGGACTCTCTACTCTGTTCCATTGGTCTATGTGTCTGTTTTTGTGCCAGTACCATGCTGCCTTGGTGATCACAGCTTTATAATAAAGCCTGAAGTCAGGTAATGAGATGCCCCCAGCTTTGTTTTTATTTTTCAACATTTCCTTAGCAATTCGGTGTCTTTTCTGGTTCCATATAAATTTTAGGGTTGTTTGTTCCAGCACTTTGAAAAATGTTGGTGGAATTTTGATCGGGATGGCACTGAAAGTATAGATTGCTCTGGAAAGTATAGACATTTTAACAATGTTTATTCTTCCCATCCATGAGCATGGAATGCTCTTCCATTCTTTTTGTGTCTTCTTTAATTTCTTTCATGAGTGTTCTGCAGTTCCTCGAGTACAGATCCTTGACTTCTTTGGTTAGGTTTGCTCCTAGGTATCTTATGGTTTTTGGTGCTTTAGTAAACGGAATCAATTCTCTGATTTCCCTTTCTATATTTTCATTGTTAGTGTATAAGAACACAACTGATTTCTGTGCATTGATTTTGTATCCTGCTACATTACTGAATTGTTGTATGAGTTCTAGTAGTTTGGGGGTAGAGTCTTTGGGTTTTCCACGTAGACTATCATGTCGTCTGCAAAGAGAGAGAGTTTGACTTCCTCTTTGCCAATTTGAATACATTTTATTTCTTTTTGTTGTCTGATTTCTGTTGCTAGGACTTCTAACACTATGTTGAACAGTAGTGGTGAGAGTGGGCACCCTTGTCTTGTTCCTGATCTCAGGGGAAAGGCTATCAGTTTTTCCCCATTGAGGATGATATTCACTGTGGGTTTTTTGTAGATAGATTTTATGAGGTTGAGGAATGTTCCCTCTATCCCTATACTTTGAAGAGTTTTAATCAGGGACGGATGTTGTATTTCATCACATGCCTTTTCTGCATCAATTGAGAGTACCATGTGGTTCTTCTGTCTTCTTATTGATTTGTTCTATCATGTTGATTGATTTGCGAATGTTTAACCACCCTTGCATCCCAGGGATAAATCCCACCTGGTCATGGTGGATAGTCTTTTTAATGTACTGTTGGATCCTACTAGCAAGGATCTTGTAAAGAATCTTGGCATCCATATTCATCAGGGATATTGGTCTGAAATTCTGCTTTTTGATGGGGTCTTTGTCTGGTTTGGGGATTAAAGTAATGCTGGCTTCATAGAAAGAGTCTGGAAGTTTTCCTTCTGTTTTTGTTTTTTGAAACAACTTCAGGAGAATAAGTGTTATTTCTTCTTTGGATGTTTAGTAGAATTCCCCAGGCAATCTGTCAGATCCTAGGCTCTTGTTTTTTGGGAGGTTTTTGATCACTGCTTCAATCTCATTACTAGATATAGGTCTATTCAAATTGTCAGTTTCTTCCTGTTTCAGTCTTGGAAGTTTATAGGTTTCCAGGAATGCATCCATATCTTCTAGGTTGTATAACTTATTGGCATATAACTGTTGATAGTAATTTCTGATGATTGTTTCTATTTCCTTGGTGTTAGTCATGATCTCTCCCCTTTCATTATGTGACAGTGCTTCTGAAAGCTTGGTGTAAAATGATCCCCTGGGATCTTACTTCAAAGGGAGAGATTACCAGGGTCCAAACCAGTTTCACATGCAGTAGATCACACTGTGAAATGTCGATTTAGGGGATGGACAGAGAAAATGCACATTAGGAAAAAAGGAGAGGGAAGCCTTCTAGAGGCCAGGTTGAAGGAGTCATACAAAATGCCTCTAAAAAATTGAGTGTAATTAGCATGACACCTTACCCACTGGTGATAGCAACAAATTTTGGGTTAGTGGTGGGAATGGAAATCTACCTCTGGGGGGTTGACAGACACATGGGAAATCAAACTTGAAAATAGTGGCTATAGACAGTTACTTAATGTGGGGTAGCAAAGGTGGTTTTTAATGGAATAAAAGGAGGTTGCCTGGAAATTTTTAAGGTAGGACAGACACTATCATGTATTTTTTAAAAATTAATTTATTTTTAAAATTCCAAAATTTAGTGTTATAGTAGTTATAGGTGTACAGTATAGTGATTCAACAATTCTGTACATCACTCAGTACTTATGGTAAGTGTGCCCTTAACCCCTATCACCTATTTCTCCCATCCATTCTCCCCCACACCTCCCTTCTGGTAACCATCAGTGTGTTCTCTGCAGTTAAGAGTCTGGTTTTTTTGTCTCCTTTTTAATTTGTTTTTTAAATTCCGCATAGGAGTAAAATCGTTTGGCATTTATCCTTCTCTGGCTAACTTATTTCACTTAGCATTTTACCCTCCAATCCATCTATGTTGTTGCAAATGGCAAGGTTTCATTCTTTTTAATGACTGAGTAATATTCTATTGTGTATATAAATCACATCTTTATCCATTCATCTGTCAAAGGACTCTTTGTTGCTTCCATACTTTAGCTGTTGTAAATAATACTGCTATAAACAAAGGGACGTATATAGCTTTTTGAGTTGGTGTTTTCATATTCCTTGGGTAAATACCCAGTAGTAGAACTACTGGATCCTATGGTAATTCTATTTTTAATCATTTGAGGAACTTCCATACTGTTTTCCACAGTGGTTGCGCCAGTTTGCCTTCCCACCAATAGTGCCCAAGTGTTCCTTTTCCTCCACATCCTCACCAACACTTATTTCTTGTGTTTTTGATTTGAAACCTTCTGGCAGGTGTGAGGTGATATCCCATTGTGGTTTCAACTTGCATTTCTCTGCTGATTAATGATGTTAACTATCTTTTCATGTGTCTCTTGGCCATCTGTATGTCTTCTTTGGAGAACTATCTGTTAATGTTAAATTTATGTACTTTATATATTTTGGATGCTAACCTGTTATCAGATATGTTATTTGCAAATATCTTCTCCCGTTCAGTAGATTGTCTTTCAGTTTTGTCGTTTTCTTTGCTGTGCAGAACCTTTTTATTTTGATGTAGTCCATAGTTGGTTCTTGCTTTTGTTTCCATTGCCTCAGGAGATATTATCTAGAAAACTTGCTACAGCCAATGTCAAAGAAATTATTGCCTGTGTTATCTTCTAGGATTTTTATGGCTTCAGTCTCACATTTAGCTCTTTAGTCCATTTTGTTTATTTTTCTAATAAAGTTGTCTTTAGATTTTGCATGTAGCTGTCCAGTTTCTCCAGCACCATTTGTTGAAGACTGGCTCTTTCCCACTGCATATTCTTGCCTCCTTTGTCATAGATTAATTGATCATATAATCAGTGGTTTATTTTTGGGCTCTCCATTCTGCTCCATTGATCTATGCCCGTCTTGTGCCAATATCATACTGTTTTGATTACTGCAACTTTGTAATGTAACTTGAAGTCTAGAATTGTGGTATCTCCAGTTTTGTTTTTCTTTTTCAAGATTATTTTGGCTATTTGGGGTCTTTTGTGGTTCCATACAAATTTTAGGATTTTTGTTCTAGTTCTGTGAAAAATGCTGTTGGCATTTTTTTTTCCTTAGATTTTATTTATTTATTTGACACAGAGTGAGAGAGAGATCACAAGAAGGGGGATCAGTAGAGAGAGAGGGGAAAACTGAGCAGGGAGACTGACACAGGGCTCTGTCCCAGGACCCTGGGATCATGGCCTAAGCCAAAGGCAGATGCTCAACCAAGTGAGCCTCGCACTTGCCCCTGCTCTTGGTATTTTGATAGGGATTGCATTCGGTGTGCAGACTGCTTTGAGTAGTATGGATATTTTAACAATATTTGTTTTCTCAATCCTCTTTTGTTTCTGGTTTTATTGATTTGAGCCCTCTCTCTCTCCTTTGTCAATTCTGGGTAAAGATCTGTCAATTTTGTGGATCTTGTCACGGATTCAGCTCCTGGTTTCATGATGTGCTCTGTTGTTGTTTTAGTTTCTATTTCATTTATTTCCGCTCTAATGTAATTTCCTTCCTTCTACTGTTTCTGAGTCTTGTTTGTGCTTTTTCTAGCTCCTTTAAGTGTAAGGTTAGCTGATTTGCAACTTTCCTTGCTTCTTGAGGTAGGTTTGTAATGCTATAAACTTCCCTCTTAGAACAGCTTTTGCAGCATCCCAAAGATTTGGGACTATCGTGTTTTCATTTTCATTTGTCTCCATGTATTTTTTAATTTGCTCTTTTATTTCTGGGTTTATCCATTCATTATTTAGTAGCATGTTTAATAGCATGTAACCTCCATGTTTTCTTGTGGTTGATTTCAAGTTTCATAGTGTTGTGTTCAGAAAAGATGCCTGGTATGACATTGATCTTTTTAAACTTATGTAGACTTATTTTGTAGCTTCACATGTGATCTATTCTGGAGAATGTTTCATGTGGACTCGTAAAAAATGTGTAATCTGCTCTCTTAGGATGGAATATTCTGAACGTATGTGTTAGATCCATCTGGTCCAATGTGTCATTCAAAACCACTGTTTTCTCATTGATTTTCTGTTTGGGTGATCCATCAATTGATGTAAGTGGGGTGTTAAAGTCCCCTACTATTATTGTATTACTACCTACTATTTCCTTCGTGTTTGTTAGCTAATAGCTGCTTTATGTATTTGGGGTACTCCAGTGTTGGGTGCATGATATGTTTACAGTTGTTAAATCTTGTTGGATTGTCCCCTTTGTGATCATGTAGTATCCCTCTTTGTCCCTTGGTACAGTCTTTCGTTTTTGTTGTTGTTTTGGTACAGTCTTTGGTTGTTGTTGTTGTTTTTACAGTCTTTGTTTTAAGGGCTATTTTGTACAATATAAGTGTACTGCCTTGGGGCTTTCTTTTCAACTGATGGTTGCTGAAGTTTGAACCCATTGTAAAAACACTAAATTCTTACTTCTGTCCCATCCACCCATGTTTTAGGTGTTATACACTACATCCTTTGATTTTGTGAATCTCCAAACTGATTTTTTTTTTTTCCAAACTGATTTTTATAGATATACCTAACTTTAGTCTTTTGTGCTTCTAGCTTTTTTTTACTCCTGCTTAGAGTCTTTGCTTTCCACTCCAAGAATCCCTTTTAACATTTTTTATAAGGCTGGTTTAGTGTGATGAATTTCTCTAACTTTTCTTTGTCTGTAAAACTCTTTTCGTCTCATTCTATTCTGAATGATAGCCTTGCTGGGTAGAGTACTCCTGGTTGCGAGTTTTTTTTTTTTTTTTTTCTTCAGTACTTTGAATATATCATGCTACTCTGGCCTGTAAATGTTCTGCTAAGACATTAGCTAGTATCCTTATGAGGTTTCCGGTTTCCGTTGTACATAAGTGTTTTTGTTTTTGTTTTTTTTCTCTTGCTGCTTTAAAACTTTGCTCTTTGTCACCACTTTTTACTATTTTATTTACTCTGTATCTTCGTGTAGACCTCCTTGGGCTGGTTGTGTTGGGGACTCTTTGTCTTAAATCTGGATTTCTCTTTCCTTCTTCAGATTCAGGAAGTTTTTTTATTATTATTTCTTTGGATATTATTTCTTTATATACATTTTCTTCTTTTTCACTCTCCTCTCCTTCTGGGATCCCTATAATGTGAATATTATTATCCTTGGTAGTGTTCTTTATTCCCCTTAATCTATTTTGGTATTTTATTATTTTTTTTTCTTTCTCCTGTTCAGCTTGGTTGCTTTCCATTGCTCTCTCCTCCAGTTGCTAAGCCATTCTTCTGCTTCCCCATGTCTAGTGTTTACTCTCTCTAGTGCATTTTGAATTTCAGTTATTGAGTTCTTCATCACTGATTGATTCTTTTTTATGTTTTCTATCTCTCTTTCTTTTTTAAAGGATTTATTTATTTATTTGACAGAGAGAAACACAGCTAGAGAGGGAACACAGGCAGGGGGAGTGAGAAAAGGAGAAGTAGGTTTTTTGTTGAGCAGGGAGCCTGATGTGGGGCTCGATCCTGGGACTCTGGAATCACGACCTGAGCCAAAGGCAGTCACTTAACCAACTGAGCCACCCAGGTGCCCCTCTATCTCATTTTGAGGGTCTCACTAAAATCCTCCACTCTTTTCTCAAGTTCAGTATCTTTATGACCATTACTTTAAATTCTCTATCGGACATATTACTCATCTCCATTTTGATTAGGTCTCTGACTGTGATTTTGTTCTGTCCTTTCATTTGAGTCATATGGCCCTGTGTGATTTTGTCTGACTCTCTGTTTCTATGTGTCAGGAAAGTAAAGTGCATCTCCTGCCCTTGACAGCAGTGGCCTTCTGTGGAAGAGGTCGTAGAGTGCCTTGCAGTGCAGCGTCCCATGTTTGCTAGAACCTGGTGCTCTGGGGTGTCTCTTACGGGTGTCGCATGCTCCCTGATACTGTGGCTGAGCCGTGTTCGCCTTGGTCAGTCATGTATAACGACTCTGTTGTGGGCAAGGTTGGTCCTTGCGTTGTGAATGGGCCAGTCTCCGGCTGCCTCGGCCTTGAGCTAAGTCCAAGCAGGCATCTGTCGGAGATGCAGTAGCACCAGACTGCATGCCACTTTCTCTGTGTTGTCTCTTAAGAAGCTTTTGTTGGTGGGCAGGGCCTGCACTTACAACAGCCCCCTGCTGGGGCCTCAGTCAGGCTGGCACGTGAGGTTATCGTCCCCTGTCCTCAGAGCAGGAGTCACCGTGGAGTGATCACGGCAGCTGTCACGGCTGCTTGTAGAATGCCCGGCTCGTGCTGCTGCTTTGGATGGACTCTCGCCAAGGGAGACACCATCATATTTAAATGCTGATGACAAGACCCTGGTGCTTGTGGGCAGGGCTCTGCATTCAGACTCCAGTCCCAGCTCTTCACAGGAGCCTTCTATTATTCCTCCCCGGGTGATTTTCACTTTCATTCATCCAGTCTCAAAGTAGTTACAGTGGGCCCATAGTGTGCTGGCGTATGAGCTGCAGATACAAGATCAATAGAACACCATCCTTGCCCTCAGGGGGGTGTCAAAAAAAGATGGTTGTGATGTGGGAAGAGAGAAACCAGAGCCCCACCCAAAGAGGCCTACACACACAGGGGAGGTCGGGACACTTTCACAGTTTGCATGCACACCCTCCACACGCAGCTGGGGGAGCCTTGCTGCCATTCTCCAAATCTCCCCTGCTGTCTCTATCTTTAGGTATTAAAATTTTTATCTATCCCAAGATCCCTAACCCAGACCCTCATGTGTCTTTCCTCTCATTAAGCACCTGATGCATTGCTTTTCAATAAAGCATTCTGTATCACAAGGAAGGTGAGGTAAGGAATGCCCAGGAGAACTGGATTTCAAGGCAAGCAAAAACCAACAAAGAAAATCACCTAAGCCAGCTGCTTATAAGTCATCGTTGCTGTGTGACATTTTTATATCAAAAATAAATGATCCTGAATCTATTATGATGGCAAAAACTGGAACAAGCATCAGAAAAACTTGAGGCAAAATCTATCCAGAAAATAATCACTTAATACTCATATCCTCCCATCAAAGAACATTCAGCACTACTACTCAAAACAGAATGTCAAATCAATTAAGTGAATTTATCACCCCTTTCTGTACTGTTTCATGAATAATGGAGCTGTATCTTAAATCAAAAAATCGTTTTCTATTCCAGGCTCACAGGGTAAAACCATTATACATAATGGATCAAATTAATTGAATTATTACCTGTAAAGTTACCAGTAATGGTTTGCACAGAGTTAGCTATAATCATTGTCAGTGGATTAATTGTACTAATTCTATGTTCATTTTCGAAGGAAGCTTTAAAACATTGCTACTTGTGATATTCAGTAAATGCGTAGAGAATTAGAACCATCTCTTTGGCAGATTACCCCAAACTTTGTCCTAAACGAATATTCAAAAATTCACATACAGCAGCAGCAGTTTATGCTTTTTACAGGTTGAAAAGAAGTGTCCAAAGTCATATTCTTACAAATCCCCATCTTGAGGTTTTCTTTCTTGTTATGATTGAATGCCAGTTGAGACTAGGAATTTTTAAACTAAGTGAATTCCCATCAATTTGCAAATATTTTGCAATGTATTATGCCAGACAAAAGAATTACGATTCTCCTTGACTGTAAAGGTGAGAAAGGATGAAAAATATGTTTAGTTTGGAAATGGACACTTCTTTCTGAAGTTTAAGTACACAGAACAGGAGAATAGTGAAGAAAACTTCCTTAACCTGCAATCTTAATTAATGGTACATGGGTGTAAGACCTTTACATTCTTAATATGTTGCTTTAACAAAATTTGTAAAACCCAATTTCCTTGTTTATTTTGTATACAACAAGAAATACCAGGCATCAGCTGCATACTTGGTACTATGATAGGAATGGGGGTAGAGAGACCAAGTTCTTCCTTCATATTATAGTGTGGATGGACAGAGCACATATGAGGGAGAGTGGCTTCAGGCTCAGAGACCGATACATGGAGCTCTCTCGGCTCTGTTATTCATGGCCACCAATGATTGCTTCTCTGGCTTGGTATGCTTCTTATAGATGCTGAACTACCACCCAGCCCCATCTGACTCATTGTAAATTGATCTTCCTTAGTATTCATCTGTTTTTGTTGCAGACATCTGACTGTATATCTTTATTTAAAAAAATTTTTTTTAAAGATTTTATTTATTTATTTGACAGAGAGAGAGACCACAATTACGCAGAGAGGCAGGCAGAGAGAGAGGAGGAAGCAGGCTCTCTGCTCAGCAGGGAGCCCAATGCAGGCCTCGATCCCAGGACCCTGAGAGCATGACCTGAGCTGAAGGCAGCGGCTTTTACCCACTGAGCCACCCAGGCGCCCTGTATATCTTTATTTATTAACCACTTCTTAATTTTATTTCCCCTGCAAATTACCAATTTTACTGTTGGTGTATTAACTTTATCTGCCCAGTTCCTTTCTTCTAAAAGTAGGATCCCACCTTCTTTTTGGAATTTCTCCCCAACACCACATGGAAAGCATTGTAATACATAGGATTGAACCATTTCACTGCAGGAGGCATGTGGCCCAGACCTGGCATTAATGGAGCCTGCCACACTGGGTTGGCAGTACAATCCCAAAAAAGCCCATCAGCAGTCTTGTCTCGCCATCCGAAAGAGTAAAAAAATGGCAGTGTCTTGGGATTCAGAGTGCTGGAAATCTACGATAGTTCTCCCAGCTGCTAGTAAGAAATCTGCATAACCCAGGAAGGATGAGGGAAGAATGGTTCAATATGTCCTTGGGAGAGCAATCGTGTTACACTCTAAAGCGTCTGCATTCTGCCCCCTTAACAATTATTTTTGTCCCGGAAGCCTTATTTTTATAACACTTAGCAATATCTGAAATTATATTATTAGTTTTCTCCTCCTTTATTAGCCTTTTCTCCTTCTGGAATGGAAGCCCTATGACATCAGGGTTCTCTTTCTTTCTCCACTTAACCTTGATACCAAAAGCTGCATATGATTCTTTACAAGAACTCGGGATATTCTTGAGGAAGGAAAGAAAGAATTCTTGAGCCAGTTCCATGATGTTTCCATACTATATTATTGTAATATTAAAAGTAGGTTTATTTCAGTATATGGTAACTGAAGTCTACCTTTATTCTTTGCTGGGAATGTACAGTGATACAATCACTTGGGCAACTGCTGATTTCTAATAAAATTAATTCCGTGGGACCCAGAAATTCCACTTGTGGGTATGTAGCCAAAACAAAGGAGTGCTCATTATCTACAAAATGATTTATGAAAGATGTTTGTAATAGCTTCATTCATAGTAGTCTCAAATTGGAAAAGACCCAGTGCCCATCTATAGAGAATTTATAAACACCTTTTGGAATATTTGTACAGTGGAATACCACTCAGCCATGAGAACAAACTACGGAGAACCGTAACAGCATAGGTGAATCTCTGGGTCATTATGTGTAACTCGAGTACCCAGCACAAAGATCACACATTGTGTGATTCCATTTACACGGAGTTCAGGAGTAGGTAGATAGATGTCAGAATGGGTCAACTAAGGCAGGGATGGGCAGTAACTGGGAGAGGCAAGAAGAAACTTTCTAAGTCATGAAACTCTAGAAAATTAAGATTCTTATTTTACTGTATGAAAATTATTCCTTAATATATAAAACACAGTAGGGGAGAAATTAAATGTAATGTGTATTCTGTCTTTCTACATACAAAAATCAGCGCTAGACTAGTCTCTTTAACTGAGCCCATCAGAGAGAAACTTCAGCCTCATGGCTTCTTTCTGAAGCCTCTCTGTTCTCCATTATGGGCAACACTTAAGACTGTGATTTTGGAATCAACTCATCGGGCCTTCTTAGCCTTATTGAGCCACCAACTTTTTTAAAGCCTCAAAATTTTCTCTGGAAAGTACCGAATCTTTAGGTATCACATGCCAAGTGATTTAAACACATAAGCTCCAACTCAGAACATCCCTGAATGCTGGAGCAGTTAGTACCGTTTTCTCCATATGCAATTTCTAAGGAAATCCTTGCCCTGGGTAATCCAGCTAAAGGAGTAGAATGCCGATATTCTAGTGCCTGAGGCTTTACCCCCAATTCCAGAGAGAGTACATCCATTTTAAATCAAAGTCCACAAAAAAATGACATGCCTACACTATAGAATGGTTTGCAGAAATGATACTTCCATGACTCTCAGTAGAGATCCTGAGACATGGGGGCACCAGAAGAAAGGGAAGTTTATAGTCTCATCTAGACGAGACATGCTCTGCACTATGGATTTTCCTTTGTCCAATTTTGGTAATCAAATATTTGACTACGAACTAGTCAATGAAAGGAGACATCTAAAGTGAATGCATCAAGTGTTCACCAGTCATTATTCCCATGTGGGTAAGAGTGCTCTTTCATTCTGATGGGTTATGGTAACAGTCTTTCTTCTTTCTTTTAGAGGGAGAGAGAGAGGGCAGGGAGGGGCGGAGGGAGAGAGAGGACCCCACGTAGGTTCTGTTCCATGCACAGTGCAGAGCCCGACACAGGGCTTGATCTCACAACCCTGAGATCATGACCTGCGCCAAAATTGAGCCTGATGCCTAACTGACTGAGCCACTCAGGAGCCCCAACATTCTTTTTAATTATTATGATTGTGGGAAAATATATATCAAATAAAATGCAGTTGATCCTTTAAAACGTGGGTTTGAAATACACAAGTCCATTTACATGCAGGTTTTTTAATAAGTATGTTAGAATCCTCTAACTGTATTTTCTCTTCCTTACAGTTTTCTTAACAACATTTTCTCTAGCTTACTTTATAATACATACATTTTATATATGTCATACAAAGTATGTGTTCATCAACTTTATGTTCTTGGTAAGGCTTCAGGTCAACATTTGGCTATTGGTAGTTAAGTTTTTGGGGAGTCAGAAGTTGTACTCAGATTTTGGACTGTGCAGAGGGTTGGTGTCCTTAACCCCTACATCATTCAAGGTCAACTGTATCCCATCGTAACCATTTTGAACTGCACAATTCATGGCATTAATTGTATTTATGCTGTTCACCTGTCAGCACTGTTTCTAAAACTTTTGTATCACCCCACAGAAAATGTGTACCATTAAGCAGTAACTCCCCATTTCCCAGCCCCTAATAACCCTTAATCTACTTCCTGTCTCTGCGGAGAGCAACAGCTATTTTTTAAATGTGATTTATGGGAGTTATTAATTTCTGAGACATAAAGGTTCACTTTAAAAACCTTGGTTCAAGATGCTAAAATGAAGGTGTTATTGTTCCCCTCTCTGTCACCAGAGATATTTTGACAAATAACTGAGTTACTATGTCATAAAACACTCACATTTCCTGGAGAGAAAATTACATCTTTTCTCATCTTAAAGCGTTATTTCCCCAGTAGAGAAACGGTGTTTTATCATGTATGTATGTGAGTAAGTGAGTGAGTGAGTTGAGTGTGTGTGTGTGTGTGTGTGTGTGTGCGCGCGCGTTGCAGGTACACATGGTAGAAGGAATTATCTTTGGTTTAGAGATCTAGCAGTTTCTTTGGTATATAAAAATACATTAGTGGAAAAACTATTTCTTTGCCAAATTCTAAAATCACAAATAATTGTGGACATAACACACCTACCTAGTCATTGGTACTAAGCTACACACAGGACTATCCTTCATTCTACAGCAAGCGTCCAGCCCAAAGTCCTCATTACCCTTTTGCACGGCGAGAGAGACAGGCATCATCCTCTCGCACTCAGCTACTCCTCTCTAAACAAACCGTCTGGCATCTCACGGAGAAGCAGATAGATTTTCTAAAACCCTCACTTCTTGGAAGTCCCTAATCCATTTGCAGTATTTAAAGGTGTAACAATTGACCTCTTTCTACCTGAGACAGAATCCAGATGTTAGAATCAAAGCTAAAGGCAATAATCTCATGACAAAGGATTATAGCTTCATTAAGGCAAATCTCTCTGCCTCAAGATTTCATTCTTTAGGCAGTTTGTGTTGCATATTAATGATGCCATTTTGGATTTCCTGTTTTGCTCTCATATCTGACGCCGTATTTTCATTGCACATTGACAAGGATATGATTTGCCTTGCTGAATTGCCCCAGGGAGCAAAGAGATTAATCTATAAAAAGACACTAACATAGGGTTGATTTCTCCTTGTTGTCAGAAATGCTCTCAGTGTGGGTTCTTTCATTGTTATCACCCACGTTTTCATCTTTTTATCAACATACTCTTATCACAACCGTTCTTTTGTGTAAAGTAGGCAAGCTGTCAACATTTCCTCATCTGTTTGAACAGGAAAGAGTCTTTCTAATACTCCAAGACTGTTTCACACTCTTGCACCCTTGGCTAATTTAAAATTTTGTATTATTGCATTTGACTGTGACGAGTTATAGCATCAAATATCAATAATAATTTTAAATGTAAGATTCATTCTTCTCCCCCAACCTCTGTCCTTCTTCCTACTCATGCCTGAAGGGGTCATGGCAAATGGGGAACTTAATTCGCTGGGTTTAGTATTGAACAAAGCAATTGAATGTGCATTGAATTCAGGCCTCTAGGGACCTGAGTTTATCCATCCTTTGCCAAACAAGAGCCTTTCCTTTTAAGGGCAAAAGGCATACTAAATATTTCTTGGCCTTCCCACAGTGTGTGCAGGGTTACTCTCTGTGGAAATGAGATGTGCATATAAGGACATATATAATTCCCAGACGGGAAACTTTGAATTACAGAAGTGAGTTTGAATGGACAGTGTGTATATATTTTACAGGCCTTCCAAATATGATCCGGCCTGTACTGCTCATGCTTTCAGAATATGGATTGGTTTCCAGAAATGCTGTATGCTGTGAAATTTTCATGAAGGCAGCTGTACCATAAAGGGAAGCGTTCCGGGAGAGAGGAGAGAATTAGTTCCCATGGGCAGTTGATGTTGCCTGGTACCGCTCTCCCATAACGGAACGTTGGAGGGCCAAGCAATAAGTGAGCACACAAAGAGCAAAGACAACAAGGGTGTCTCTGGTCATTAGCACTCGCAGCTCGAATTGACCTGGTCTGGGAAGAATAGCATCACCTGGAAGCAAAGTCATACTTGTGCATTCAGAAAGGAGGACCGAACAATGAACCATTAGAGTATTGTCAAATAGGCTCTGCAGAGCAGTGAAAATATGACCCTTTCTTTCACCGAAGGAAAGAGCTTTCCAAGAGCTTTTTTTCTTTGACAGCATCGGAATTCCGAGCTTAGTGACAGCGTGGGAGCCTGCGTGGATGGATGTCTCCTTTATGCTCTTCCTCTGGAACACTGTTGTGTTAAGGCGTGACCCGAGTTAAGAAATAAAAGCCAGGTGGGGCATGCCAGCTTCCAGGGGACTGCTGAGGCCCAGAACCCAGTCTCAGCTGCACACACCAGTGACGCACTGCTCAAGTACTGGTGGAGGCTTGGTGGAATTATATGCAAAGAACAAAATGAGGAACACCTCACAAGATCAGAACCCTTCTGCAGTGCCATTGCAGTCCACGAGGAGCCTTCTTCCTGTGCCCGTTGTCTTCCACATCACCCAAGCAAAGATGGCTGGATGGTGAGAATTTTCTCACCTCTGAACAGAGATAGGTAAAATGAAGGATGGGAATTGGTGCCGCTTGTCAGGTCTTCTTTTTTATTCATCATACCAGCGTAAGGAACCACTCCTCCTCAAGTGTTAGTCCTTGGTATAAAATATGCCCAAGTAATTCTAACCATGTTTGTGATTCAAATTAAGGCTGAGATGAGATAGGCTATCTGTAACCATTCCAGCTAGTCTAGAAGGCACTGGGCAAACAAGATATAAGTAAATGTTTGTTAAATGATTCGGTACACACTTAGTGACCACTAAGTCACTGGACTGTAGGTTCTTTAAAAGCAAGACAAGTCTGTTGTTCGACATTGTATCCCTAGTCCCTTGCTTCAGGGCGCCATAATAAGTTCATTATGGGAGCGTTGGTTGAGTGAATAACATGTTCTTGTTACGCATCTAATACAAAAACAAGTAAATGAATGCTGTTCTCTAGGATCCCCCAGTGGGTGTGTGCGGCGGTCGGTAACCGGCCTCATAGATTTAATACTCTCTCTATACTATAAAAGATTATGGTTTGTGAATGGCGAACAACAGAAGTAGGAGGAAGACATTAATTTGGTGTTGGGGAGTTGAGACAGTACATGATGCCAGTTAGGAATGAGTTTGAAGGGTGAATGGAACTTCATCAATGAGAGAAGGGAGGAAGGAGGCAGCTTTCTGGGCAGAGCGAGTACATGGAAACCTGAGTGTGAATGGTCTGCTCACAGAACCATGAACCATGGTGTGTCTGTCATAGCTCGGGTCTAAGATCTGCAAAGAGGGGTAGCTCTGTAGTGAATAGAATTGCAGAATACTAATTTTCTTAGGGCTTCGTCCTTTTTATTCTGTAAGATTCCTTGAAATCATATGTAGGATAATCCTCCTGGATTTAGGGAGCCTACGAGGGGCTATGGATGTAATTCAGACAAGACACGACCAGTGTCTGTAGTAGAGTATGGGAATTATTTGGGGGATGAAGAAATTGCATCAAAAACCATTTTGTAAAAAGAATTGACCAGACCATATAACTTATGATTGATGATATGAGGTAGAGGGAAAGGTCTAAGTTGACAGGAATTTCTTTTTATACTTTAGAATATTTTTGCCCTTCATTTACCGGTGTATCTAAACCACCCCCATAAATCCAGGTTAATTATGGTGAAAAGACCAGGGGATTGGAGTAACCAACAGCCAGTGGTTGACATTCCTCCTCAGTTTGTTGAGAAAATACTGCTTATACTTATGCCCGAGTCTTAACCCAATGCAAGAGGCTCCAGGAATGAGTGGGAAATTTTTAATGGGTCAAGGTCAATAAAACAGGACAAAAAAATAGTTCACGTTTTGATTAGAGAGTTAATAACAGAAGTCCTAGATACTTTTGACAGCCAGAGCATCTTTTCACCTACAAGATTGGTCGATATATTGTTGCAACAGCATACAACATATAATTTGTCTAACTCTGGAAAGAAAGGACATCTGGTTGTCCTAAAGACTATAGGATGAGATATGGTTCTTGCTAAGAAGGCTGGGAATACACAGTAGGACCCAGTTTTTGTGGAGTAATGCAGAAGAGCAAAGACAACAAATAAAAAAGTTACAAATCTGTTAATAACACAAGACCATGCTCATAAGATACAGGAAAACCGTAGGAAAACGAAAAAGAAAACAATTAGTAAAATCTGGAAAACAGTTGAGTTATGATTGGAGAGGTATTTCTCTTGGGGGTGGGAGCGGTGGTTGTGTCCTAAAGAAACACATCAGATTTCTTGAAAAGCAGAGACACACACAAACGCATGGGCACACACACATGATATACATGTGCATTATGTAATTTGTAAGTGCATATTTTAGAACTATAATCTTTTGGAATTTTAAATCATCTTAAAGAAGAGCATGCCATCTTTTTTTATTCACATAAGACGTATTTTGTTGTATTTCTTTTTCCTTTAAATGCTGGAGGAAATTGAGATAAAAGTGTATGGTTTCATCATCACTACATGTGGGTATATGGCCTTTTTTTTGGTCACATTAATGACTAGTTTTGTTTCACGGTCTTCCTGGGCTACAAGGATACAAACACCAGGGACTCTTACATGTAGTGAAATATTTGGCCATGTAGTATTAAGAATTTTAGAAATTGATTTTTAAATTCTAATGTCGTATATACTTAAGCTACAGAAAAGCATTATCATTATTAGTTACCTTTTCTAATGAAAAACATACCTGCCAAAATATTTTGGAGGAGTTAAATTGCAGTGGTACCAGTTTTATCTTAAGCAGTTAAGATCACTGTGTTAATCAAATACAGTAAAATGTGATTTTTATAGCTATTTAATAGCTGTTTAATATGTTTAAAGCAATCTAGGATACTTCATAGGACATCTTTTCAGAAGAAATCTTGAATTTCAGAAAGTTTGAAAATGTCATTTAAAATGAGGGGGGAATCATACAACTCCATAAACAAAGAAATTGACTAAAAATACCAAATTACAAGGTGCCAATTTAATTTTTAGAAAAGCAAGAGCAAAGATGTTACCTAATAAAAACTTGGGACAGATCTCACCTAACTCTTGAGAAACAGTATCTAAAGCAGGGCTCTTACTCTGGGCTGGAGAAGGGTCTACAGGGGAATTTTCAGTCCTTTAAATTATATGCAAATTTTGTGTTCTTGTGTTAGAGAAAGATCCAAGCCTAGATGGATGTTGAAATATTTATTCAGGGGCTCCTGGGTGGCTCAGTTGGTTAAGTGTCTGCCTTTGGCTCAGGTCATGATCCCAGGTTCTGGGATCAAGCCCTGCGTCATGGGCTCCCTGCTTTGCGGGGATCCTCCTTCTCCCTCTCCCTCTGCCTGCTGCTCCCCTTGTGCTTATACTTTCTTTCTCTGTGTCAAATAAATACATAAAATCTTTTTTTTTCTTTTTTTAAAAGAAGGGTGTATCAGTTTGTGTCTCATGTTAACAGTGTATGGAACCTATGAATTACCATTTTCCCGCCTGGACTATGCTGGTGGGTTGATAATTCTTTGGCAGTTCGGCTAGTATAAGTTATAGCGGGAATTATGTGTCCCAAAATACACCAGCAGGATTGTTTAAAAAGAACTGTATGACTTTCCAGTAGTAGAGATGAAAACAGGAAGTCTAAAAAATATTAGAACAGTTCAGAAGAAATATCATGCTCAACTGTAGACAGTGTAAATTTTTTTCAGCTAAGGGGTGGCGTGTTCCAGAATTGTCTCTTATGCTCCCATTCTCATCTTAAACATTTACTAGCATTTTACTATCAATCCCAGTATTCATGCTGTGCCTATAGTTCATTAAGTATTATTTAAAATATAACACACCATCCGTGCCTCAAAGAGTATACTGTTTATTTGGGAGATCTTACTTTGAGCCCGTAAGAGGGTTAAACAATATTATAGAAAACAGAAAAGAGTTCAGGACCACAGTAGTCCCATTTCACGAGGCATTCTACGATAATAATCACTCGAGTTCCCAAGGCAGATGACTCTCCTGATAAAGGAGGACAAATGGGATTGGACTGAAGGGAAGGAACCATTGGATTGTTCCAACGAAGTGGGGGAAGTTGTCTAGGAGTCTCGGAAAATGTGAATATGATCTCAAAGGAGAAACACTCACGGCATTTTTAGAGCTTTACTGAGGTAGAATTGAAAAATAAAATTGTAGGTGGTCTGGAGTACTCAGTGCCATGACTTGGAGCCCGCATACGTACATTGTGAAAGTGTTACCTCCTCCCTATTTGAGTGACACAACCACCTCTCCTATATTCCCTCCTTCCTCCCTCCCTCCTTCCACCCACCCTCTCACCCTCCCTCCCTTCCCTTTTTCTTTTCTTTTTTTTTTTAAGAACAGTTGTTTTACTCTCTTAGCAGACTTCAGTTATATGACTATATGTTCCAAATTATCAGACCGTATTCATTTCATACCTGAGAGTTGGTACTCTTTTACCAACCTCTTCCTCTTTCCATCCCTAACTCTGGCAGCCACTTTTCTACTCTCTGTTCCTACGAGTTCAACTTTTTGGTCTTTTGGAATCCACATGTAAGTGAGATCATGCAGTATTGGTCTTTCTCTCTCTGGCCACTCTCACTTAGCATAATGCCCTCGCGGTCCATTCATGTTGTCCCAAAAGGCAGGATTGTCTTCTTTTTTAAGGTTGAATAAACCAAGAACTTTGGAAAAGTGCGATTAAACCTTTATTCCCTTGGATCTTAGGATTGACATTTTTTTTTTTAAGATTATTTATTTGAGAGAGACAGAGAGAGAGCTCTGGAAAGCATGAGCAAGGGGAAGTGCAGAGGGAGAAGCAGAAACACACGCCCCCCTGAGCAGGGAAGCCGATGTGGGGCTCCATCCCAGCACACTGGAATCATAACCTGAGCCAAAGGCGGATGCTTAACTGACTCAGCCAGCCAGGTGCCCCAGGATTGACTTCTTTTAAGATCTATATTCTGGGAGTTGAGGAAAGGGTTAGGAAGAGAAGGAACACATTGGAGTTAAAGACTTAGGAGCACTAATCTTGCTGTACATTAGTTTATGAGATTGCTCTTATCTTGTGGGCCAGATTTCAGATAACGTTGAGAAGGAAAATTTAAGGAAGAAGAGAGATGGAATGCAGAGGGAAGGAAACTTGGAAGCATAGTGTGGCTAGGTGATTGCAAGGCTAGACACAATGGACATAAAATGAGCCATCCTGAGAAGTTAATGTTCAAAGGTCAGGAAGAACAGAAATAATAATGCAAAGACAAGGGGCACCTGGGTGGCTCAGTCTGTTAAATGTCTGCCTTTGGCTCAGGTCATGATTCCAGTGTCCTGGGATGGAGCCCCACATCAGGCTCCCTGCTCAGCGAGGAGTCTGTTTCTCCTTCTCCCTCTGCCCCCAACTTGTGCTGTCTCTCAAATAAATAAAATCTTTAAAAAATAATAATGCAAAGACAAAACTATCCTTTTTACTGATTTAATAAGTTTGCCTTGTGCTTACCATGGCCATCACCATAATTGCCCTCAGAATGGGTGAAGGTTCTCCCGTCAAGAGAACAGAAGGAAGGTACTATGGCATATATTTATAGGTCATTGCAAATTTCTGTGCGCACCTATTAAGGAGATTATGGTAGAGTATCAGATACATTTGCATGTGCCTAGCAACTAAGTAAATTATGAAAATGCATCAGAGAACAGGTACTAGAGAGTTCAAAACGCTACTTCTCCCCATCTCCAGTTCCCCTCAAAAAGCTTTATTGGTCATCTTACGGCAACAACTGTTTATTTGGAAAATAAAAAAAGGAGACAAAAGTGTCACACATTTATCCTGCCTCTTCTGTCTGGATTGTATTTCATAATAACTAGGTAGTCAATGATGGAAAGTTACTCTTTGCAGAGAATCACATGAATAAACAAAGAAGGAATAATAGAATTAGAATGTCTTGCTTTGCCACCCTTAATGATACCGTGTATCGAGACAATGAACATTGGTGGCTGTGGAAGCCTTCAGGTGAGGGATGGGCAGGGCACTTTCTAGGTTTTATCAGTGCCCCTTCCGGAAGGACCAGTCATCTTATCAGTATTCCGTGTGCGTCCTGCTGGGATGCAGCCAGGAGTACCTAGCACTCCCAAGGAAATATTCTTGCCAAAAAAGTTAACCCTGAATCTAAACAAGTTCCTGGAGCTAATTAGCATGTCTATACAAATACATGCAGTAGGGGAATATGTTAAAAATTACTGCAAGAATGTCAACCTTAAACACCTAGAATGTGGGAGACGTCTGAAAAACGTCTCTGATTTTTTTTTTTTTGGCTTAATCCCCCTTTATTTATTTTTTTTACTTTATAGTTTCTTTTTATTTATTATTAATTTATTTTTTGGACTTTAAATTTATTTTATTTTTTCAGTGTTCCAAGATTCGTTGCACATGCCCCACATTTTTAAAGAAATAAATGACACAGGAAAGAAAAAGGCTGGGGCAGTTCTCATAGATGGAAAGAAATGCAGGGTTGATCATAGGACTCCTGATTCAAATACATCAGCTGCAAAAATGTCATCTTTTTGCAGAAATTAAAGGAAAAATGAACATGACTGGTATTAAATGATACCATGGAATAGCCATTAATTTGGTTTGATGTGATATTTGTATTGTGGTTAAGTTTTGTAAAGCCCTTATTTATTAGAGATATATAATGAAAAAGTTCCAGGCGAGTGATGATGTCTTCATTTTGTTTTTGCCTGGGACTGAGTGGATTTCTGAGATACGGGGCTTTTGGTGTTAACATCAGGACAGTGCAGAGCAAATAGAGACAGTGGGTCACTTGGATGTCTGAGAGCTTTTAAAAAATGTTTCGCCAAAGGAAAAATACATGGGTGGGGCCTAGGAAAATGTTGATATTAGACTGAGCAGTGAATACCTAGTGGTTTATTATCCTAGTCTGTCTGTGTTGGGCTATGTTTGACAATCTCTTATAATAAAAAGAAATAAAAATAATAATTAAATGACTTCCACTTTTAATAATATTTTGAAATTTGAAGGGTATATTTTCTCTATTTCCTCATTGTCTGGGGAATCAAGGGGTCAAAATGAGAAGGCATCTGGGGAATTTGCAGGTACAGTGATGGCCACTCCAAGTTTGTGTTAACGGTGAGAACTTTTGGCAGAGAAGCCTAAAACTGGGGTGATTTCCTCATGGCTGAATCCTATGTATTCAAACCCACCGAACACACCACGCAAAGGGCATGTTTATTTATTTTAGATTTTATTTATTTGAGAGAGAGAGAGAGACAGATAGCGACAGAAATAGCAAGAGAGAGTACCCGCACGGAGGAGAGGGAGAGGCAGGCTCCTGCTCAGCAGGAAGCCCGACATGGGGCTGGATCCCAGGACCTTGGGATCATGACTTGAGTGGAAGGCAGATGCTCAACCGACTGAGCCACCCAGGTGCCCCAAGAAAGAGACCGCTATTTTCAAGGAGTGTTATTTGTGTCTGAGACTTGGTGTGAGCTTATTGGAAATATAGGGCCGATATGCTGATACAGCATCTTTCTGAAGGAGCGCTATCAATGGCAAATTAATTCTGCGGAGCTAAACCTGAAGGAGGCAGGCAGCAAGACGGTATATCTGAGAAACTGAATTGGATCCTTGGAGTTCAAATGGGAGTTAATGGCGTAGGGCGAATTTGGAAAGAAAACAGAGAGCCCTGTCACAGAGCCTAGTGTTGGACAAGTGTTTCTATTATACATCCTGAAAGAGGGGGCCCAGGGCAAGGGTACCTGTGTAATGTTAAAGAGGTTACAACAGCAGTGGCAGGAGATGAAAGTCAGCCCCAAGTCTCTTCACTTTCTCATTGGATAGAAGTTGGCACTGTATTGGTTTTGAAAATTCCTTTAATAAAGAGAATGTACGAAAAGCAAAAGGAAGCAAAGCAATGAGGCCCAACAATGGTGGAAGCAAGGCGGGGGAAGTTTGGAAGAGAACCCACAGCCTGCTCCCCATGGGGGCCTGCCCAGAAGGCCTGTCCATGCCCTGTGTTCGCAGACCCACCTCATCCAAGGACCTTCTGCACCCAGGCAGGCTTGTACAAGGACTTGGTGGGGACTGCTCAGGCCACTGATGGCTGTAGACCAGTGTTCTAGGAATTCGGTCATTCCAGCTTGCTTGGTGGCTGTGCACATGAGAGACACATATGTGTCCATCCAGAAACCTCCACACTGACCTGGACACCACATCTACTTCAAGTGCAGGAAACCACAAACCATCACATCAGAACAAGGCAGCAGGGGAGAGTAGTGACTTAAGCCTTTTTACCTGAAGCTGTCCATGGTGCCCCAGGAGAGGAAGTGCTGGGATTCTAGATCACTTGTGCGGAACAGCCAGCTTTGCTGTAGTTTGCTGGCCAGAAACTCCTTGAGAGTCGAGTGAATGAGAATAAAATATGAACCTTGATCCCTGATGGCATTCAGGTGAGAGCAGCTGGGCTTTTGCTTCTTGGAGGTCTGCATTTAATAGAAGGTATTATGGGTTCAAAGAGCTCTGGAAGCAGGTTTTGCCTTCTGAAGGCCTGTTTGGGGAGTTGAGTATCCACAGCAACATCACAGGCAGTCTGGGACATGCACAATCCCCAGACAAGCTCCAGCAACTGTGGAGAAGCTTGCACAGAGGAAATACCAACCTGTCATTCATCATCATCATCATCACCGTTGTCATCATCACCACCACCACCATTGTCATTGTCACCATCATCATTATCATCACCATCATCATTATCATCATCACTGTCATCAACATCATGATCATCATCATCACCATCAGTGTCAGCAACATCACGATCATCAATATCACCACCACCATCATCATCGTCGCCATCGTCATGATCATCAATATCACCACCACCATCATCATCATCATTATCACCATCACCAACATCATGATCATCATCATCACCACCGCCATCACCGTCACCAACATCATGATCATCAATATCACCACCACGATCATTATCGTCACCATCATCATGATCATCATCATCACCATCGCCATCATTGTTATCAACATCATGATCATCATTATCATCATCACCACCATCACCATCACTGTCACCAACATCATGATGATGATCATTACCACCACCATCATTGTCACCATCATCATGATCATCACCTCCACCATCATCATCATCACCATTATCATGCTCATCATTGCCATCACCGTCAGTGTCACCAACATCATGATCATCATCACCACCACCATCATCATCATCACCATCATCATGATCATCATTACCATCACCCCACCATCATCATCGTTACCATCATCATGGTCATCATCAACATCATGATCATCATCATCACCATCACCATCAGTGTCACCAACATCACGATCATCAATATCACCACCACCATCATCATCGTCACCATCGTCATGATCATCAATATCACCACCACCACCATCATCATCATCATCACCGTCA
The DNA here is from genome assembly GCA_004023965.1 of Spilogale gracilis. Classification (NCBI taxonomy): domain Eukaryota; kingdom Metazoa; phylum Chordata; class Mammalia; order Carnivora; family Mephitidae; genus Spilogale; species Spilogale gracilis. The sequence continues at coordinate 80,629 of PITA01004247.1, forward strand.
GTGTCACCAACATCATGATCATCATCATCACCACCACCATCATCATCATCACCATCATCATCATCATCATTACCATCACCCCACCATCATCATCGTTACCATCATCATGGTTATCATCATCATCACCATCATCATCATCATCATCACCATCAGTGTCACCAACATCATGATCATCATCACCACCACCATCATCATCGTCACCATCATCATGATCATTACCATCACCACCACCGTCATCAGGCCTAGGAGAAATCAATGTGTGGAGGCTCTAGGCCAGAACTACAAATAGATAGGGAACTCCAAATGAAAGGAATCCAGGTTCAGCTCTGTCCAAGCAAATGAGAGCATGCTCAGAGCACAGTGTGAAGAGTGGGTCTGGAGCTGGAGTAGGATGGAGAGCTGGGAAGATGAGAGTGGGTGACAGTGGGCTCTGGTACCCTTCCTCTCGGGCTAGCTGATTGCCTGGCCCGGCCCAGCTGGGCTCCTGAGTTTCAGAGCAAGCATGACTTGCAGAGGGGGAGCCTTCTACCCTCAGCAGCCTTCTCCAAAACTTCTCTGCTCAGCTGGACTTTGTGTTTCCTGGAAGAAGGAGAAAACGTATCCAGAGGCAGCATGCAGGATTAGTGAATGCCTGGGGGAATTGCGAAAAGGCAGACATTTGCTGAAATCCCAGAGATTCACCCTTTACTTGCTCTATGACTCGAGTCTCAAAACTTCCTCCTCAACCACTCAGTTTCTGCAGTATAAAATGAGCGTAGTAGAGTAAAATTTGCAAGTTCTTTATGTCGTCTAAATGAGATAGTAAAGCCCAGACATCTATGTGCTAAAATATTCTCTTTTATTTAATAGTTAACGATAATATATAAATCTAGTTTTGAAGGGAGAGGTCATGGGTATAAAATTGCCCTTCCAGGCCCCTGGGTGGCTCAGTCGTTAAGCGTCTGCCTTTGGCTGAAGTCATGATCTTGGAGTCCCAGGATCGAGCTTCATTGGGCTCCCTGCTCAGTGGGAAGCCTGCTTCTCCCTCTCTTACTCCCCTTCTGTTCCCTCGCTCGCTGTGTTTCTCTCTACCAAATAAATAAAATCTTTTTTTAAAAAAAAAAATTGCCCTCCCAAAAAGGTGTGATTTGCTAATATTCCATTTGATGGGGCAGCAAAGTATAGAAAGAAGAGGCTCCAAAGCTAGAAAATCCTTAATTTCCTTACAGCCAGCCTATTTGTGGAAGGATTCTATATCACATACTCATTTTAAAGAAGATCCTAATTAACCAGCACTAACAGCCAGAGTGATCATTGGTTGTTGTTATTGTTTTGTTTTGTTTTATTTTTTTGGTTGTTGTTACTGTTTTAACAAGCCCCTCTCTGTGATAAATGCTCCATGAGACACTTTCATTGGCTCTTTCATTCTTGAGAACTAGGTAGGTGAAATCATTTCTGTTCTTAGAGAGGAACAAACTAAATGAGGCACTGAGAGATTGTTTTCTTTAAATGTCTACATGAGGCAGACATGGCTGGCTTCACTGTGCAGACCTCCTCAGGTACACTGTGACATCCCCAGAGGGTGTACAATTTTTTGTTCTGCACAATCACTTATGGAATATGTGGTCTGTTCTTAAATGCATGTGTCATTTAAAAATGACTGCAAATAGGCATCTTCTTTTTAGTCATCTGAGTCATTTTTTTAGGCTCAGGTAAAATGACATAGTTTGTTATTGAAAGGGAAAAAGTAGCCATAATATGCTGATGTTATATGCTGGTTTGCAGATTTTACATTTAATTTTTTTTCTTCATTTTTTTTCCTTTTGACTCCCTGTCAATATAAACATAGGCGATCTACCTATATGGTGCTGCCTTAAGAATTAATTTAAAAAGTAAGAATTGTGCACTACTTTTAAAGTGAACCATATGGGGAAAATGAGTTATGTATCTGAAGTAGAGGCAGAATTTCCTGATTTAGGGGCACCTGGGTGGCTCAGTCATTGAGCGTCTGCCCTGGGCTCAGGTCTTGATCCCAGAGTCCCGGGATCGAGCCCCCCGTTGGAGCAGGAAGCCTGCTTCTCCCTGTATTACTCCCCCTGCTTGTGTTCCCTCTCTAGCTGTGTTTCTCTCTGTCGAATAAATAAATCAAGTCTTGAAAAAAAAAAAAAGAATTTCCTTATTTAAACATTGTACCTGTTGTCCATACTGATTTTCAAGTCCCCCACTCCTTGTTGGTCACTATAGAAACACCAGTTTTCCTTCTGCTTGGGGATATCTGGGAATTAAGGATGGAGACAGTGCCACCTTGTGTTGCCTTCCTTAAATGTTGTTCAACTGCCCTCAAAAATCTAAATAAATCTTGAAATTTCTAGCCCTTGGGCTTCACTAAGTAGGGAAAGCTCTCAGTCTCAGATAAATGTCTTTCTCTGCTCTTCAGAGGAAGAGGATTGTAAATATATTTTAAACTCATTTAATGAGTTTAATATTTAAATTAAAAATCCAACAAGCCTCTGCCTCATCATTTCTCTTTGTGCAGAAGAACTACTCTTTAAGTCTGGCAGTGCAGGAGTTTTTCACCTTGATCTCATTGCATCAAAATATTATTTAGTTCCTCCAGGAACTTGGGAATTCGTATTTAAAAGCTTTCAGTGCTATGAGTAACTAGTATATTTGGATTTGAAAAGTTGCTGTTCAGAGTGCTTTGGTGGCTACGAGAGCAGAAAAGGTGTGAGGACCCGGAACAGGAAGGGATTTATCTCTGCCCATCTGTCTGCAGCCCCATATGGGGTCAGGGAATTGCATCAGCCCTGTCCCTGGCAGTCTGCAGGTACTTTTGCTTGAATATTCCCAAGAGAATCTTGCCAACCTGTATAACTTGTAGCTGACTTCAGTTATGCATAAGATTTTATATCATCTTTTAACTAGATGGAAGGGATGAAATCTCCAGCACATTGTAGAAATAAGCAGCTGAGCACAAAACTGTGATGCCTCACTCTTTTAAATGTGCCTGATGTAATCTAATTACCACAGAAATTTGATAGCTCTTATAATGAGTTAAAAACTCGGAAAAAGCTCTTATTTTATTTTGTTTATTTATTTCAACAGACTCCCCTGCTGAAGAG
>PITA01004247.1:83829-126684 GCA_004023965.1 Spilogale gracilis
ATTTATTTGTGTATCCATGTATAAGGGTTTCTCAGCTTCCATCCTATCAACCTTTGGGGTCAACTAATTAATTGCAGGGGAGAGGGGGTTGCCGTCTGCCCTGGGGATTTTTCCGCTGCATCTCTGTCCTCTGCCACTAGATGTCAGTAGTACATCCCCAGTTGTGACATCAAAACCGCTGCTAGAGATTGCCAGATGTACCCTGGGGAGTATGCCCCCTACCAAGAACCCCTGCTGACTATTCAATTAGGTCATCCTTCAATTTTGTGAAAACAAACAGTTGGAAACACTGGTTTTCAAAAGTATTTATTACCTGTGACTTAGAATCATTCATTTTCTCAAATTCTCTTCATTAAACTGAAAGTTGTTATAACAGGACTTATAAAATAGTCATTAACTTTGCCTGTTTTTTTCCTTAGAGGTGCTCTTTTCACCTCAATAAATACAGAATCGAGAACAATCTGTATTGTTGAATTATAATAAATCTTCCCAAATGCTTCATTTTTTTTAAAAATAAAAATGTGCCTTACATATGTTCTCGTCAAAACCTTGGATCATGTATAAGGCTTCCTGAGCGAATGGAAATTTCCACCATGTAACGTAATTAGCAAAGCGGCCCTCTTTTCAGAGTGATCAACCATATCCAACTTGGTTTCTGTCAAAACAGTCAAACAAAATACTTCAGTTCAAGTAAATGAGTTAATATGTGTTTCAAAGAACATCGTAAGACCTACTAAGGAGTGAATTACCATAGACCTTTGTAAGGCTGATTACCAAACCAGTAAAGAGCGAATATAATGAGTTTATCCAGTTTTATTATAGGTTATATAAACAAGAATAAATCTATATTCTGTTACTCATAATTTAATTTGCAGTAATGCAGTGTGATGTGTTATATAAAATTCCAATTCTTATTAGGCAAAGGATAGGATGAATGACATAGTATTCTTTTGGTAAATATTGGGAATAATTAAGGACAACCTATAAAAATTCAGACATAACTCCATTAATTCTATTAGACATCCTGGTCTGATTTTCCTCTTAATTTAATGAGAGAGAAAAGATACAAAGCTAAAAATTAATCATTTAGCAACCTGTATGTTTTATGTCTTATTAATGCAAAGTAGAAACTTTAAGATGACATTAACATTAACATTTTATAAGATGAAATATAGTGGGATTGACTGTAATTTAAATAAGTCCAGTATCCCTTGTTTCAGAAAAGTAGGATGACTTTGGATGACTGTGCTGTTTGAGACTCTGAAAAGAATTACATGCATTGCGATACATGGGAAAACAACCTTTTTCATCCAACATTTAAAAATTTTCCCATTGCGTTGTTACCAGGCTTTCTGGGAAGGCCGTTTCGAGCCTTATCTCATCCCGAAATGCAGGCAGAGTATGATCAGAGCCCAGCTTATAATGTTTTGCTTTCTAATCACTTATCATTTTATTTTCACTTCCAGTTTCTGAAATTTGTTGAAATCTTCTCTGCTTCTGTCTCTTCCCCACTCTGTTCGCCATTATGAATGAATACCTTGATTTCAGGCCCTCCTCGTGAACTTTCACCTTGAGAGCGAGATGTGTGTGGTTAGTCCTTCGTGGATAAGCAGGCCTCTCCATCTTTCGAACCATCAAAGTTTAGATCTGATTTAACAAGCTGGTTGATTTCATTACTAAGGAAGCCCTCTTCACTGCACTTAAGGTGGAGAGTTTCAGTTTCCAGCGTATCACAAAGCAAAGCTTTTCCATTTCCTGCATATTCTGTTAGAGTGGATTGACATCATGTCATAATTCTTGCAATTGCTTTTAGTTCCTCTAAGTAAGACTTTTTTCAACTGTATAAGGAGCGACCAACAAACTCTTCTTATGCCTTAAGTCGGGTTGGCAGACTAGAGGTGAAGGGTCAAATCCAGCTAACCTCCTGTTTTTATAGTTTTATCGGGACACCGTCATACCCCTTCCTTCCTGTGCTGTGTATGGCTGCTTCGGACCTACAAAGGCAGCATTCAGTAGGCATGATGGGGACTCGTAGGACCGCAAGGCTGAAGAGACTTACTGTCAGGCTCTTCCCCAAAAATATTTGCTGGTCACTGCCTTATTAAGGACAAGCTGCTTGCTTGCTGGCCTAGTCTGCCAACCTGGATTAATTCTATGTAGGAGATTTTGGATGCCACCATTATGGCTTTGGAGGCTGTTTCTGACTCTAATGTCTTTCCCATGCTTTATTCTAGCCATATACATTCACATGTGTCTGGCATATGCATGCGAGTCTTTCTTTTTGCAGCTGATCAAAGATTTGCTTTGATCAAGGGGATTTTCCACCCAAGTCTTCCTTGAGTTAACAACCAATAGCACTGTTGACTTGTATCCTATTTGTATGTTGTTATTTATATGATTCATGAATGGAAAGAAATACTCATTCATTGTGTTCTAACTTGCTCTTCTAAGGACATGTACAATTTGTACTTAGGGCTAACCTTGCCAGATTCAGCAAATAAAATTACAGGATGCTTGCTTGGAGTTGAATTTTAGGGGAACACTGGATAATTTTTTGGTAAAAGTATGTTTTATGAAAATATAATTCATGTTCAGTGAAGTGTCTCGAGTTCTATCTGGCAACCCCATTTGTGATTTAAATTTATAGCATGATGTTCACTACACCTCAGGCGTAATATTTTTTTAATCTTTTTTTTAATCTTTTTTTTAAAGATTTTATTTATTTATGTGACAGAGAGAGAGATCACAAGTAGGCAGAGAGGCAGGCAGAAAAAGAGAGGAAGCAGGCTCCCTGCCAGGCAGAGAGCCCGATGCAGCCCCGATCCCAAAATATGACCTGAGCCCAAGGCACAGGCTTAACCCACTGAGCCACCCAGACGCCCAGGAATAATATTTTTAGAAAATACCCTTTAATCTCCCCGAAAATAAAAAGCAAGAATAAATAAGTATATAGTATATACTTCTACCTCGGGTGGAACCCGACACCACACTTTCACAAACGTGTGCCTTTGTGTCTAGGAACACCAACCCCGGAAGAACAGGTCACACAGACAGTAGTGGAGTCCTTATTGGACAGGAATCATGCTACAACCAGACTGATTAAATAGTACCCACGCTTATGCAGGACAAGGAAGGAACCCCTGCCCTGCCGACAGGAAATTGACCCATCCATACTGGGGCAGGTGCTCCGTGAATATCTGTTGAATGGTGTCTGTGTGGTGAACACCGCTGGAAGATAAAAAAAAAAAAAGAGTTGCTGGAGAGCGGAGGGGCGCCTGGGTGGCTCAGTCGTTAAGCATCTTCTTTGGCCCACGTCAGGATTTCAGGGTCCCGGGATCGAGCCCCGCATCGGGCTCCCTGCTCGGCAGGAGGCCTGCTTCTCCCTCTCCCACTCCTCCTGCTTGTGTTCCCTCTCTAGCTGTGCTGCTCTCTTTCAAATAAATAAATAAAATCTTAAAAAAGAAAAAAAAAAAAGCTGCTGGGTCTCAGCCACCATGACGGCAGGCACGTTTCCGCTGGCACAACTCAGGTTCATATCTCCCTGTTTTTTTTCTTCCCCTTTCTAAATCTGTTAAGCACAGTTTCTGGTCAGGGCACTCTCTAAGACTTGGGGTTTCAACTTGATGTTAGTGAAAGGTTTTTTTAATATACATCTTTTCATTTTTTGTTCATTAATGGCAGCATTGATAAGGCTCCACTCATAAAAATCATATATTCTATAAATCCTACTATTTGAAAGATTTTGCATGGAGCACTTCTTAGCAACCCTACTTGACGTTGACCTCTAAGACTATTCATTTGGTAAATATCAAATTAAACTTGTAAGTACAGAGGGAATGGGCCTTAGTTGGTCACCAGTGTTTGCATTACGTACCTTGAAAGCAGCCTTTGATGTTTCAGTGCTGGAGTGAGGTTGTAACAGAAGGTTCCGGATGATCTAGAGATGATTCAGAGGGGCACCAGCTCATCACTGATTCTTCTGCTCTCTTCCACTTTGTGAGCCCTTCGAGATACCTTCTCTTCCAGATGGCGGACTTATTTGTCTTTCATAAGCTGCATGAGACACCCTCATTTTTATTCTGCATCTATGGCTTTCCACAAATTACGGGTTTTGGTTTTATATATTATCCTTAGAGTCAAAATCAAGGATTTATGGATATTTGTAATTACAGCTATCCATGGAATCAACTCAGTAATGGAGGGCTGTGTTGGTTTCACTGAGGCTCCGTTTTGTTTATAGTGAAATAATTTTGTGACATAATAATACATCAAATAGGATGCTCTAGAGGGTGATTTTAGGGAACTTAGGCCAAATGCTCTCCCAAGGGCTTACATGCAGTTTTAATAATGTTCAGCTAAACACATAATCAGATGTTTCTCATATATTTTCAAAAGCCCCATATGGTTTGAAATGCCTGCCAGACTTCTCTGTTTTGATAGACAGAATGACATTTATTTAAACAGTTCTGAAAAATACCTTCGTTCTCTATACCCAGGAGAGTCCCTATTTTAAGCAATGAAATGCCGCATAGCCTGGACCTATTCTATTGGTGACTCTGATTTTCTCTCTCGGATGTCATTGTGGAGAGACCCAAAGTATACTAGTCTTTAAAAACGTAAGGTTTTTAAAAGCAAGGATGGGTGATAGCAAGTGTCTGTGACCTCAGTGAATTGGTTTGCATTGATTTTTCTAAAAAGTGATTTATTACTTACTGCCCACGAAATGTGGGAGGCTCTAAAGAGGTGGTTAGTTTTACCACATGGCAGCCAATATATTTATCATAAATTCCAATTAATACAAGTCCAAACAGAGATGAATTGACTAGGGAAATGACTGAGCCTTTAGACAGTGTTAGGTTGTGTTGACATATTTTCCACACTGGCCATATGGGTCATTGCACCTCCTTATTTAGATAGCAAGGAACTTTAATGGAACTGAAAGTCCCTGTCCTTGAAAAATGGGCTGTTTTTGTTTTGTTTGGCATTTTCTCTGTCAACCTTCCCCATCTCTGAGCTTTGCTTTGACAGCTCTGAAGATTGGGTTATATACAGTAATATACACAAAGTAAGGAAATAATTAGGTTGCGTGATACGTTTTCATCCTGAAAACCACAGCTTAAAAAAAAAATCCCATATTTCCCCTGTTGTTGCCTGCTGACTGTCAGTCAGTGAGATCTTGGGTGCACAGGGATGGGGAGGTGCGCCTGCTAGCACCTATAGGTCTGCTTCTTCTGTGGTCCCCCATTAGGAATTGTGTCCCCATTAGGAACGGCGTGCTCTCACATGAAGCTCAGCCGTACAAAAGCTATTTCCCAATGATGTCAATCAAGTACAAAAAAAAAAGCTTTCAATTTCGAACTGAGTATTTAGAATTGTGTTGTTGCCAACTATTGAAGGACGTCTACATGTCATCTGCTCTCTAAGAAACATCGGCAAGAAATGTCACTGGTACCAGGATGTGCAGGATTTGGAAACTGGATTCATCCTGCTGAGGCCCAGGGCAATCCAGAGAATAAGCCCTGCGTGGCCTCTCACAGAATGTATGTCCATGTTGAGTTAGTGTGCAGGGAGCCTCCAAGATCTGCAAAGCGTGTCCTCTATTTCTTGTGGCTTCGCTTCTGTAAACTTGGGTGCTCGCAAACTTCGTTTTGGGAATTGGCTTCCATGTTTTCCTTATATTTATCTGTATCACTTCTTTGAATGATAACGCTTAAATCATGCTACTGAGTTCTTATGAGAAGCTTCACCATAATAATAATACTTATTTTACCTTATTCTAATAGTTATCTAGGCTTATGCTAATCCATTCGCTACCTTTTTTTAAAATAACTCTTAATGATTGTGCTGGAACTTTCCTTGTCAGTACTCAAAATATCTTTTCAAAAGTATCATGGTATGTTTTGATACAAAGAGCCTGCATTAGGTAGTTTTTGATGATTACTAAAATTAATACTCATCTCATCAAGATGGTTTCTGCATTCATACGATGAAGCAAGTTTCAAAAATAGACAGACCTAACTGTATTTTCAAATAAGTACTGGCAATGCCATCTGCTAGCAGAGATTGAAGTTTTCTATTTTAAAACTACAGAATAAAATACCTTTAAAAAAAAAAAGATTTTATTTATTTGACAGAGAGAAACACAGCCAGAGAAGGAACACAAGCAGGGGGAGTGAGAGAGGGAGAAGCAGGCTTCCCGCCGAGCTGGGAGCCTCATGTAAGGCTCGATCCCGGGTCTCTGGGACCATGACCTGAGCCGAAGGCAGTCGCTTAACCAACTGAGCCACCCACGTGTCCCTAAAATACCTTTTATAACTTGAGATTGTCTAGGACATTGAAGGGAGAGGAGAGTTTGTCGATACTGGTTGTATTAGAGGAACCATAGATATTGGAGCTAGAAATTCCTGGTGGAAAGATTTGATATCTGACTCAAATACTCTGCTGTTCACAAATCAGAGGCCTGCATCTGGATGAGGTAGGGTGAGCGTTCTGCTTTCCCCTGGAATGAACAGCCAGAAAGGGCTTTCAGGTAATGCCTATTAATCAGCCCCCCCCCCAAGTGTGACAGGTACACTACATGACCTTTATTCACTTGGGTTCCCAGGCTCCTGAAAAGCGATGATGCTGGTGGGGAGAAATTCATAAGTGAGCTTACATTAAAAAGAAAGAATGTTGGGCGCCTGGGTGGCTCAGTTGTTAAGCGTCTGCCTTCAGCTTGGGTCATGATCCCAGAGTCCTGGGATTGAGCCCAGTATCGGGGGCTCCCTGCTCGGCAGGAAGCCTGCTTCTTCCTCTCACTCCCCCTGCTTGTGTTCCCTCTCTGGCTGTGTTTCTCTCTGTCAAATAAATAAATAAATAAAATCTTAAAAAAAAAAGTCAAGTGCCTTTAACAACATGAACAATGGATCAATTACAAAACAAAAATTTGTTACAAAGATAAGAAATAAATGTGAGAAGAAAATTCTATTTGGTTACTCATTTTCCTAAGATTTGCAAAACATTTTTCTGTGCAGATCATATATTTTTATGTAGGAAAACAGATCTAGGGGTCCCTGGGTGGCCTAGTCAGTTAACTGTGTGCCTACTGCTCAGGTCATGATCCCAGGGTCCTGGGATTGAGCCCCACATGAGGCTCCCTGCTTAGCAGGGAGTCTGCTTCTCTCTTTCTCTCTGCCCTTCTCCCTTGCTCATGCTGTCTCCCTCTCCCTCTCCCTCTGTCTGTGTTTCTCTCTCAAATAAACAAAATAAAAAAAATAGATCCAGTGTGTACTCTGAAAGAGGGCTGGGCATTTAACATGTAACAACACCAACCCCTAGAATGTGTCCAGTTTTTATATTGGGCAGCATTGAATAGAAGTTGTGTGAGTATCCCACATGAGACAGAGACAAGCAGAGGACTGGATATTTCTATTCTCTGCAAACCTATCATTCCTTAGTAAAATTCCTAAAATACACCTGTTAACTGCCTGGTAGGTTATCACAATCAGGTGAATATTGCTAGCATTAAGATCTGGAGGTGAGCCTGACTTTCTTTACTTAATTAAATATAGTAAGCATGTTACATAAATTAATGGACTTTTTTGCACGTAGACTTTTCTTGTAATAGCCCCTCAAAGAGTAAGAACTTGAAAAGAATGATAATGCAGTGTCTTTGCAGCTAAAAGGATTTTAATGGTATTTCTTGACATTTTGTTGGCTTGCCGGTGGGCCACGTCACCGAATGCAATATGCACAGGGACATATTGTCATAGCATCTTTGACAAGTGAAATTCCCCCATTAGACTACAAATAAAAACAGCTGTGCAATCTCAGGCAAGTAGCATAAACTGAAGATGTCTCTGGAATTTAAAAATGAAACAGTTATTGTGGAGTTAAACTTCTTCAGCTTTTAAATATCATTATAGATAATTTAATAATGCATTTTAAACTAACCGTGGCTTTTTGCAGAAAAATAAAATAACAAAGAGAACCCCGAGGCTTCCAACTTCAACTTAGAAAATTGTTTTTGTTGTGAATCCTTTCCAATTATTGTTATGAAACGATGCAAAACCCAAAAATGTAGGTAAAAAGTCCATCAATAAGATCATTAAATTATATATTTGATTAAAGCTGTTTTAAATGTAGATCATAAATCAAGTGAGTTGGAGAATACATTGACTGAAAAGCCAAGTTTGAAAATGTTAAATAGTCTCCCATGATTTAAATAGAAGCCATTTGTTACTCAGAGCTCTCTACTGATGCTGTAAATATTTTATAAATGATACATGCTAGCTTAGTCTCCTGAGAGCTGAGCAAAACTGTCTTAAAAATCTGGGTGAATTAAGTGTCATTCATTCAAATACAATGTAGAACTATAGAGAAGTCATTAGAACAGTTAAAAAAATGATATGTGGTAGAGGAAGGAGAAATCCTCCAATCAAGTTAAGGGAGCCTGCAAAATAATATACAGTTTTCTAATAAACATCAGAGGGATATAGTCCATGACATCATAAATTCATGGAACCGTTACGTTAAATGAGTCAGTCTGAGACCCTCCATGTAACAGAAACTCCAGGGACTTCATTATCTTGCTCGAAGTGGCAGAGCTAGTTAGCATTAGACTCAAAACTAGTCTATTTGTTCAAAACCTGATTGATTTTACTGTAATATCAGAATATATGCATTTTAATGTGAAAGTTTCCAAGACTTTTTATTGATCTGCCTACAAATGTTATAGTTGACTTCCTGAAGATATCTTAAGTTGCCTCTCGTTTGTTTATTACTCTAGATGCATTTCCTTTATCTAATTGACCCTTTACACTGGATGGTCCCAGGAACTGTGGGAATGCGAAGTCGGACTGGATAATTTTGCCTGTTTCTGATAGAGAAGTTACGGGAACTCTGGAGTTCTTTCTCATTTTTGCCCCCAAAACTGCAGCCCCTGATATAGTCCATAAAAATAGTAGAACATTGCTTTCAGAGATTTCCTGAAGCAGCTGATGGTAGGGTATTCGTAGTCATTTGCTGCTCTCTGATTGAGGTTGAAGATCATGAAAGGAGATCTCAGTGTCCTGTGTGTTGCACACAACCACGTGTCCCTGTGCAAATGTCCCCTTGACCCTGTCTACTGAACCTCATGTGTATGTCCCTCAGCTGTGAAAAAATTGACCAAGAGGGGGCCAGACTCATCCTTCATCTAGACGAAATGTCAATGGTCAGCTTATGCTAATCAATGATCCCTGCATTGCAAGTGTCTGTAGATGTCTATAAGCAAAGGTAAAATTCAATGCAACCACAAAACTATATACATACTTTGAGCCAAAAAAAATGTATGTGAAGCAAAGATTTTCCTTTTGCTTTCATAGAAAGACGAAATTGTAGAGGTAATTCTGGTGATAGCACAAAATGGCCATGTTCAGGCTCTTGGGTATTTGAGTCCCCAAAGACACAGAGGCAAGAATTAAGGGGTACTAATGCATAAATCTCTTTGTAATTGTCTCGTCAAGCATTTGAGAAATGCTTATCAGCTTCATCCTTATGATAAAGATTGACTTTAACCAAGGACTTCGGTAGATCAAATAGATATGTGTTGATTATTTTTTTTTCATTCATTTTTTACTGAGGGCTGTGGCAGGCACTGAGGACATTCAGAGATGAAAGTCCTTTCTCTGTTTACCGAAGGCCATTAAAACCAGGGGCATAGTATTTGATGTCTCTTAAGCTATAAAAAGGTGACAAATACCCCTTTTGAGCATTCTTTTGATGTCCTAAACGCTAATGGGATCAGCCTCTGCTAGTTAACTAGACACACCCCTTGGTTCTTAACATCAGGTGAGATCCACTGGTATAGGCCAAACTGATTAAGAGGTGGGGTCATTAATGGGGTTCCAAAATCAGCGTGATTCTAGCCGCATACAAAGCTCAGGACACAAGATGTAGTGAGGAATATCTTCTTTAAAAAGAGCATCTGCTGGGAAAGGCAAGAGAGACCATCCTTAAAAGGAGAAGAAAGTAGTAGAAGTACTTTAGCAACTACCATAGATGGAATCATGGTCTATTTTATTAGTAAGATATTCATCCTTGTAGGCATGAGTTCATAAAGATGACATACCAGTTAAACGGTGGTACCAAGACTGAGGAAGTGTTTTGTTGACAATGCCAAGGATTCACAGTACTCCTTTCTTTGTGTGTTTCTCTCACCTCTAGGCCTTTCCAGAAGCCCCCGTGCATAGAGGGATGCCACACTGATCCAGTGCTGAGCTGGAGGTATGACATTATTGATCTCTCATCTACTTTGGGTCCCACTCTTCCACTTGTGTTGATCTTGCCTCTTCCTGAAAGCTGGGAAAGCTGTAGTAACTGGGACCTCATTTTATTCCTTTGAGATGGAGTGCCTGGGTGGTTCAGTCGGTTCAGCATCCTACCCTTTGTTTCAGCTCGGGTCATGATGTCAAGATCTTGAGATCAAGCCCTGCATCGGGCTCCGTGCTCAGCACAGACTCTGCTTGAGATTCTCGCTCCCTCTTCCTCTGCCCCTCCTACTCGTGCTCACTCTAAAATAAGTTTTTAAAGTCTAAAAATAAGTACATAAATACATAAATAATAAAATCACTTTGAGGCATCAGCCCTCAACATCCCAGTGACATCAACGGATTGTGTCGTAAATGTTTGGTAGACATCCTTTTGGTAACTGAGGGAAGTCTGCCACAGATGAAACCCTGGAAAGGCTAGCTGGGTCACTTGCTGTCCAGCCTCATCTGCTCCTCTGTGCTCGTTTCTCAGTCCATCATGTAGTCATTGTGTAGCAACAGTCAGTACTGTTGGGTGAATCATGACGTCCTTGCAGAATCTGATGAAAGTTGTGGCCCTTTGCATAGAACTGCACACAGTAAGTTCAGGGTGTTCCTGACCCATCGCTCCCAAGCCAGAGATCCTGTGTGGCACCCACCTGCCTGCTGGCCCAGCCCTGCACTCTTCCTGTGCTCTGAGGAACACGGGGCTTTCCTCCGTGGCCCATCGTATCTCTGAGTTCTTAAGTCAAGTCAATTTGGTTAACCTGGTCTCCTGTCACAGATTTATACTTCACATTATTAGATTAAGGTTTATCTGAGATCAGGGGAAAAATCATATTTTGTTTCACCTGGCATTAAAATGATAGGTCCACCGAAACCTGTTTTGAGTGATGTTTCCTAATATCTGGATGCAGTAGTGTCAATGGCCAACATCTCTTGGGCTGAGGGAGGAAATTTCTAGAATGTGTGAATGAGGAGCTCAGCAAATCCTCTTCCCAAAAAGCCTGGCTAAAACTGGAAAAGATGATCAAAAATAACCACTTCAAGTTTCCAAAATCAGACCAAAGGACATACAGGAGCGGTCAAGCATTTCCTTAGTCAATGTCTTGTCAGAACTTTAAGATCCTGCATTGCCTTCCTGTTCTGCCCACTTTGCCAAGCCTAACCCTAGGTCAGCGCAGTCATCTGCTCCTTCTAATATAGCATCAGACAACAGTGCCTTTTTCCTGCTGGAGAAAGACCTAACCGACCAACCAACCCGCCTCAAGGCTGTGCTGTTCGGGGGCACCATGAATTCTAGTATTTTCTGGGCCTGGGTACCACTTAGAGATGTCTTCCTTTCCCCCTGCAGCCTCTTCCAACATTACCCAAGGCGGTTATGCTCCATTTGCACTGCTCATGTAAGCCTCCTTTCCCATTCTTGCTTCCCTGGATCCTTGGGTAGTACATTTCCTCTGTATCCTGGAAGGAAAAGAACAGTCAGGTCAGAACTAACTCAAAGTGCCTGCTTCGTGAGCCAGCTAGCTATCCTCGCCTTTTCTGTCCTCTTTCTCACCTGTCAGCATCCTCCCTGTGCCCAAGTCCAGAGCCCTGTCCTCAGCACCCCTCCGGAGCAATTTCCTTCCCTTTGTCCTTCAGCTTCAACTCTTTCTCTATGGGCTCCTTTGCATCAACTCATTAAAACCTATAAGAATTGTACAATTATCTCTTTCCCAGGAAGAAAAATGTCTTCCCATCACCTTACACCTGTCTAGTGTCGTTATCCTTTCCTTTCATTGCCATATTTTTGTTATGTGGGAAAACACACAGAACATAAAATTCACCGTTTTAACCATTTGAAAATGGCATTTCACTACTTTAAAGTGCACACGTCAGTGGCATTTCATACATGCAGTGATGGGGACGCTCACGCTGTCACGTTCCAGAACACTTTCAACACTCGAAAGGAAACCTCGTAACTATGAGTAGTCCCTCTCTCCCTCAGCCAAGCCCTGGCAACCCTCATCTGCTCTCTCTCTCTCTCTCTCTCTCTCTCTCTCTCTCTCTCTCTCTGGAGTTTCTGGTTCTCAATATGGCACATGGATTCAGAGCCATGTTTCTTGCAAAGATTGGAAAGTGCTAACAGCATCCATAGTCTCACTCTTCCATGTTCTTCTCAAGTCGATTCTACCGAAACCGGATGCAGTTGGAAGAACCCTCATCTCTGTCCCTGGGGAGTGCTCTCCAAGACCTCACAGGACAATCCCATTGATTATCCAAGGGCTCTGGACTCCTTGCCTCCTCCACTTGAAACACATCAGGAGGGTTTATTTGGGTTCTGATTTACATTCCTTGTCCTCAACCAAGGGTACAGGATGTCAACGCCCGCTCATAAAGCCATGTCCGGTGGTGGGAAATTGCACGTACCACAGCCATGGTGCAGAGCTGGCTGCCTGACTTTTACTTCTCTGCCCATCCAATTGGACTTCCGAAAACGCTATCTTTGATTCATTTGCGTTTTAGATTTTTATTATCAATTTTGTTTTCCTGTGTTAAGGCAAAGTGAATATTTCACATTGTATCATTGCCTCCTGAGTTTTTATGGTCTAGGCTTGTGAGTGTCTTTGAAGGTTCAAGTGCATAAGGACATGGGGCGTTGGCCCAGTTTTTATCAAGAATTGTAAAGTTTTCGGGCGCCTGGGTGGCTCAGTCGGTTAACTGTCTGCCTTCGGCTCAGGTCATGGTCCTGGGGTCCTGGTATTAAGCCCCATGTGAGGCTCTCCGCTCAGCAAGGAGCCTGCTTCTCCCTAACCCCGTACCCTGCTCATGTGCTCTCACTCTCAAATAAATAAATAAAATATTAAAAAAAAAAAAAGAACTAGGTCCTTAGATGTCTTAGGGCCTACTTTATCAGGCACGTTTTTAAAAATATAATTTAAAATATATTCTCTCCGCATATAGAAAGCATTTGTGGGACCATTATCTATCTACAGAAATGGGAAAACGTTTAAGGCTCATTTTTAAAAATTCTACCAGATAGCAATATGGAAAAATGGCGGTAGGGTGAGGAGAGGATTTGTTTTTAGAGTTGTTTTTTTTCTTCTTCCTAAAATGAGAGGGATTGTCACTCTGGTCCGAAAGCTAATGCTGGAAATAATTCAGAGTCGTCCAGGGACACCTTTGTTCTTGCTAGAAGTTGACATTTACAGATTTGCAGAAGGTCATCTTGTCCCTTAGGCAAGAAGACAGCACAACATTAATTTTCCTATTTAATTAAATCAACTCCAAAGGAACAAGTGATCCAGGACTGTTGCCTAAAAATTATTACCCAGTTTGGAAGAGTAATGGAGTAAACAAGAGAACATTATTTGTTAATGTCAGTGAAATAATAAGATTGTGATTTTTGTTCCCAGAAGACATCATTACCTAATAACACAACTCAATGCTGGGTTTCTAGCATCAAGCTAAGAAGCTTATGCTAAGGTCAGTAGACTAGGTTAAAAACATTTCTTAATTGTAATATGCTGGCTGCTGGAGTTGTAGTTTTCTTTATCATCAGTGTTTTTGGAAACTTTCCTTATATGTGAAATGAAGTTCAGATGAAAAAAAAACTACTCTGTGCTGTAAGGAATTAGTATTTTGGTTGTTCAAGGGTTTGGGACCATACTATAGTTCTCATAGACTTGAATAGATGTTTTTTCTTTCATTTACTTAAGCTGTCTTTTAAGCCTCTGATTAATTCAGAATTCACTAGTGATTGCCCATCACTTTTTTTTTATTATTAGCATATGATGTGTTATTTGCTTCAGGGGTACAGGTCTGTGAATCACTAGTCTTAGATAATTCACTCACCATAGCATGTACCCTCCCCAGTGTCCATAACCCAGCCACCCCATCCCTCCCCCCACCCCCCAGCAACCCTCAGTGGGTTTCCTGAGATTAAGAGTCTCTTCTGGTTTGACTCCCTGTCCGGTTTCAATTGTTTCATTTTTTTCCCTCCCTACCCCCTATGACCCCCCGCCATGCCTCTCAAATTCCTCATATCAGAGACATCATATGATAATTGTATTTCTCTGATTGACTTATTTCCCTCAGCGTAATACCCTCCAGTTCCGTCCAAGTTGTTGCAAATGGTTTTTCTTTTTGATGACTGCATAGTATTCCTCTCTCTCTCTCTCTCTCTCTCTCTCTCTCTCTCTGTGTGTGCGCCCCACTCTCTTCTTTGTCCGTTCATCTGTTGATGGACATCTAGACTCTTTCCGCAGTTTGGCTATGGTGGGCACTGCTGCTACAAACATTGGGGTGCACATGCCCCTTTGGATCACTACATTCATATCTTTAGGGTAAATACCCAGTAGTGCGATTGCTGGGTTGCAGGGTAGCTCTATTTTCATCTTTTTCCAAATTGCACATCATTTCTAAACACGTAGCTTACTTGGTCCTTCGAAATGACAGGGCTTGGGGTTGTGAGTGTTTTCTTGTTTACGGTGTGTGTGTGAGAGAGCGGATCAGACACACAGAGACAGCGACAGGAAGAGAGCACATTGTTTGTGGTGATGTGTGTGAGATATTGTCTACCGGAAATTCATTAAAGAATCAGGATCCATAGTTTTAACTAGGGAGTTGATGACATAGGCACCCCCTGCCTAGCATGTGCCAAAAATCCAGACTCTCAGAAGGAGAGCGGGTGTTCAGCGTAAACCACATTGTTCATACAAACAACTTAGCACAGCGAGCCATTCTTATGAGAGAACGGTGACAATATTCCCGAACTCCCAAGTTCACAGATGCCGTCAAAGGCCAACTTTGCGAGGAGGAAATCTCTAGGAGAGCAGTGTCAGGCCACCTCTGTTAATCCTTCTCTGCATGACCGGCACGTCTCCTGCGTCTTGACCCTGCCCATACATACCTCTAGGTCCGTCGCCATCATGGAATCGAATGCTTCATTCATAGGAGCCGCTTGTGCTCCCTGAGAGTACCGTATGCTTCCCTTCCTATTCGCTGCCCCTTATTCCTTCTTCTGCCTGTGACGTTGTGGGGATAGATGGCTGATACCTTGGTAAGCCGACCCGAAATACCATGCAGCCACACAATCATGAGTGAGTCAACCAAAGGCCAGTGATTTTGAATGTTGAGGTTGGGAACGCTGATGTTTCTGGATATGAGTGTCCTGTGTTACGTTTCTGAAACACCTATGTTTTGATACAGGTCTCACTATGCCTACGTCTCATAGATGATGCCATTAGGATTTCCTTCTGAAGCTTGTTTCATTTTCTTCTGATTATTCTGTTAAAAAGATAAATTGAAATGTAGTTCTATAATAGCCAATTATTCCTAGAACATCTAAATTTTATAATTTCTTCTGATTAAGGAGATTTGCACTTCCTGAATTACTACCATCTTTAGGGTTTTGCCCCCGCCCCACCCCCATCGTTTCTTGGCCTTTTGGCTAAGATCAAGTGTAGGATTTTTTCCCCTTATAATGTAAAATTCAAATAGTAGCTTCTTTGTGCTATAGTAACTCTTCTCTTTATGGAATACTCATCATTTATCCTCAGTGATCTATTTCCCATAGTATAACAGAGTGACAAGTGTTCGTGGTGATGTGACGAATTTAGAACCCTCAAACACAGCCAGTAGGAATCTAAGCGATAGTAGCTGCTTTGGAAAACACTTTGGCCCGTCCTCAAAAAGGTAGACACAGACTTACCATGTGACTCAGCAGTTCCCCTTCTGGATGCATACCCAAGAAAACTGAAACCATTTGTTCCCAAAGAAACTTGAATAGGAATATTTCAAGCATCATATTCCTCCTAGCCAAAAAGTGGAAACAACCCAAATGTCATCAGCTGATGAAGAGAGGGATGGAGTGTGGCTCATTTATACAAGGAAATAGTATTCACCCATAAAAAGGAACGAAATCTTGTTTCATGCTTAAGTATCAGTGAACTTTGAAAACATGATGCTAAGTAAGGAAAGCCAGCATGAAGGTTGCACATTATATGACTCTGTTTACATTACACATCCAAAGTTGGCAAATCTCTAGAGACAGAAGGCAGATTTGTGGTTGCCAGGCTCTGGGAGGAGGGGATGGAGAGTGCTGCTAATTGGTATGGGGTTTCTCTGTGGAGTGATAATGGTATTATAGAATTACATGGTACTGATGCTCGCACAATCTTGGGAACCTAGTAAAATCACTGAACTCTGTGCTTTCAAAGGGGGGATTTTAGGTGTGTCAAGTATATCTCAAAAAATGGGGCAAAATGAAATCATGAATTTTCGTTTGAAGATAAAGTAAAAGGTGTTTTAAGTTTCTCTGTGAAGCACTTTAAGGAGCTTTATAACAGAGGACCCAATGAAAACTTTAAAGAGAATTGAGAACTGGAAACCAATGTCAACCCCACTTAATTCACCAATCACGGGATTGTTTGAAGAATCAATGGATTCAGCAATCAGTGTTTCCGTTGTCAGAGCCCCCAGCCACAGCTAATAATGCATGGTGATGTACAGTCAGTGATCCTGATACAGTGAATAGCTTTCTTCATATGAGTCTTCACTCTGCTTTCAAACATCACATATTTTCTCACAGATGCATGAATAGCAGGAGGCAAAGACATGTTGAGGGCATTTGGCAATTCTCACTTTCTTCTATCACTCCACCCATAAAAGTAAAAAATGTGAATGATGATTTATGTGAAAAGCTCACGTCTTTCTCCTTACACTCAACTGAAATGCTGTTACATTTTTCACTCTTGTTAGCTTTGGTAGCTTGTGATCAAGCCAAAAACAATTGCTCAGAAAGAGGAATTACTTTAAGCAATGCCATATTTAAAATTGCATTTCCAGTTACTGCTTTTTCAAGTTTGATGATGTTCCTAGACCATGAGGCTACTTCCTCGGTGTTTATGCTACTTGGAGAAATAGAATCATACTTTCGTATTTTTCGAGGTTTGTGCTTTTTACATTTTTTTTTACTTACAGTGCATGTTTAAGATCTACTTTATTTTTTGTGCTGTGCTATTCGATCAAGTAAAATTACAACAAACTACTTCACCAATAACAAGGGAGCAGTTGGAATACCTTGAATGTATAAATGGAGTACTAGTCGAATAAATTAAATGTCCGAAAATGATGATGGGTTTTAAAAGATTCTTTTATTTGGGGTTTCTGTTTTTGCTAACATGTTATAAAAGTAGGCATGATTGTTACAGGAAAGTAAGAAGAAATATTTATTCATCCACTTAAGGAAAATTACTAAATATCTACCATCTGTCAGACTCAGGGGAAAGGAGGTTGAATAAGGCATACAAAGGAACTCTTAATTATGGAGGCGTCTGCTGGTGCACCAGAGGGGGCCCTCCATCTGGTCAGTGGGTGGTGCATCCTGATTCTCTGAAGCAGATGATCAGGGAGCTCCCCTTACTTTCGTTCTACTGCTCAAAGATCCCACAGTTTCACTTGACCCCAAGAGTGAAGCCATGTGCGGGTTCCAGGAGTAAGAATTCTAAAAAGGTAGTGATTGTATGGTCCACATTTATTCATTATAATCCTATAAGATTGTAAATCAATGGCCCCAAAGCCCAGAAAACATGAATTACTTGGGAATTTGGGAATACTTCAAAAGAAATCTGAATCAAAGCATAAATCAACCTATTAGGGATGGGATTTGATCATAGTTCCTTCTCCCATGAAACTCTTTATGGTAAAAGACAAGGTAAAAAATGACTGTAAAATGGTAAGAAATTCTAGAAGAGAAACATCAAAGATGAGATACATGTACCTTGTGGAAAACCACTGCACACAGCTCTGGATTGCTTCTCATAAATAACAAGAACAGAACGTTCATTTCCTGCTCCAAGTTGCTTACAGAGTTACTAGTGCTGTTCTGGGGAGAGGGGGGAGAGCTGGCCACCATTTGTCCAGCAGTTACAGCAGAAGGAAGTGTGGGCATCCCACTCATTGGAATGTTCCATAGGATCCGCAATTAACGGCCATAGGCTGAGCGTTTAAAGTGTGTTGTCCCAGTTGATCCTTCTAATAACCTGCAAATTAAATACTATTAGTATCTCTACATTAAAGATGTGAAATCAGACAGAAAGCTAAGTATTTTGCCTGGGAATGAAGAGCAAGTCATTGGTAAAGATGGTCATGGTTGAGGGGTGCCTGGGGGGCTCAGTTAAGCATCTTCTTTGGCTTTGTCACTTGCTTTGTCACCATCATCTCTCTTTCTCCCTCTCAAATAAATAAATAAAATCTTTAAAAAAAAACCATAAACATCGTTGATATTTAATCATCAGGACTGGTCTGCTTTCTGTACTACACTGTTTTTTGTTTTTTTTTTTTTTTTAAAGATTTTATTTATTTATTTGACAGAAACACAGCAGTGAGAGAGGGAGAAGCAGGCTTCCCGCCGAGCAGAGCCTGATGTGGGGCTCGATCCTGGGTCTCCAGGATCATATTCTGAGCCGAAGGCAGTGGCTTAACCAACTGAGCCACCCAGGTGCCCCTGTACACTTTCTTTCATCTTTGTATGCCCAACACCTACTCAGTCATTTAAGACCTAAGTCAAAGATCTAGAATTTGCCTTTTCTAGAATGCATCATGTTTTGGTTCTCAAACACATTTATTCTCCTCTCTCTTCTGGCTCCATCCCTCTCACACCACATATGATGGCTGTTTACTTAACAGTTAACCCGAGAGGAGACGTTTGTTCATATTCATGGTTTTATTCCTGGAACCTGGCTTACTCCCAGGCATACAGTAGGTGCTCAGTAAACATGTACTAAACAAATGGTGATCAATTAAAGGAATACATGTTGAATAAACATGAATTCTCCATTCCCTGTTTGTATGCAAATACTAGAGTTAAGTTTATCTAGTTAAAACATTGCCTTGAAGTTTACTCAAACTCCCCATTTCCTACGAATTAACCAGAAACCCTTTGTTTTTAGGTTTTCATTAATTAACAAGTGGTGTCTCTTTTGAGTTATAGCCTTTCAGTATGGAGTGGAGCAGGAGTGAGACAGGGCAGGCGGTTGACGTGTGTGGGAGGCGTGCAGCTCACCCAGCTGCCGGCCTCGCCCCTCACACACTTGCATCAGTGCCCACAGGTGCACAGGAGGTGAACCCCCGCCCCTTGCCTCCAAGGTGCCCCGTTCAGCAGATCACGCGCTGATTATCTTCCACCCAGGATCAAGAGAGAACACGTGCCAGAGAAAGATGTCTCCTAGAGAGTCGCGAGGCAGGCTAGTCATACATAAACAAATAAATTACCAGAGCAAATGCCCCGACCTTTTAGAAAGAGATTTGTTATATGGGTTGAGAGGGAAGAAAATCGATTCTTGTTGAACTGATAAATGTCCCTTCTAGATAGTTTACGTTGCCATTAAAGCATGAAGTGCCATTTTTCTTTTTCCGTCAGCTACTTATTTCCTGCATGAACTCGTCAGGCTTTCTAAATCATATCCGTTGGGTACTTGCCAAATGTTTGCCTGTTGGGTACGTATTTGGGAATAAATTATCCAATGAAAGACATCTCGAAAATGTCCAGCTATTTTATCAAGTACACCTGTAAATTCTGAAATGCCTATAAAGAAATGTCTAACTAGGGCATTGGGCCCAAGAAATAAAGATCTCACATAGGACAATAGTAACTTAAGTTTGGAATGATAGCTCAACTTAGGAAACTTCAACAGTTTGGGGGGAAAAGTCCCCAAACCAAGTCTTTTTTTTTTTTTTTTAATATTTGATTTATTTATTTGACAGAGAGAAACACAGCCAGAGAGGGAACACAAGCAAGGGGAGTGAGAGAGGGAGAAGCAGGCTTCCCGCCGAGCAGGGAGCCCGATGTGGGACTCGATCCCGGGTCTCCGGGATCATGACCTGAGCCGAAGGCAGTCGCTTAACCAACTGAGCCACCCAGGCGCCCCCCCAAACCAAGTCTTGAAACTCTAGTAGAAGGTAAGCACTATCTATACACACACTGACGTAACCGTTCATCTGGGGACTTCCCCAGTGATAGAAGGGGAGGCATACCCAGGAGCAAAGAGAGTAGTCACTCTTGGAATGCACTATTTTCCCAGCCATGAGGAAGACTTCCCTTTCCGAGTTGCACAAACCTGTGTTAAGTATTTTCCTGTAGACCACTTATCAAGGCTGTGTCCTCAGCTCCAACATAATGCCAGCATATTAAGCATTTACTGACTAAATATATTCCATTCCTAATTTCTACCTTTGCCTCTGCCTGGGATCATTCTTTTTTTTTTTTTTTTTTAAGATTTTATTTATTTGACAGAGAGAAACACAGCCAGAGAGGGAACACAAGCAGGGGGAGGGAGAGAGGGAGAAGCAGGCTTCCCGCCGAGCAGGTAGCCCGACGTGGGACTCGATCCCGGGTCTCCAGGATCATGCCCTGAGCCGAAGGCAGTCGCTTAACCAACTGAGCCACCCAGGCGTCCCGCGGGATCATTCTTTCTTTCGTGGGTCTCTCATCGATACCCCTGCAGGGATGAAGGCCATTTTTGCTGGGGTATACTCTCGAGCCTCCCTTGCAGCCTCCTTGGGGAAAATCTCTCCGTCTTTTTTTCCCTGCTGTCTAACTTGCATGTTGGAAACCTAACGCCCACGTTTTGCTGTGTTTGACAGCACGCGCTCCTTCCTGTTTGTGGGTCCGTTTGCCTTCCCAGGCTTTAGCACACGGCTTCGTTCAATAAATACCAAAACGGGTGGGTAAATGAGCAGATAAGATTAGCTAGCCTTTAGTGCCTTCTCTCACTGAAGTACATACATCCTTGTTCTGTGTCTCCTCCAG
The DNA here is from genome assembly GCA_004023965.1 of Spilogale gracilis. Lineage (NCBI taxonomy): Eukaryota > Metazoa > Chordata > Mammalia > Carnivora > Mephitidae > Spilogale > Spilogale gracilis. The sequence continues at coordinate 104,890 of PITA01004247.1, forward strand.
AGAAGTGCAAGCTCACTGAGAGCAGGGCAGTCAGATTCAGCAAGACCAAACAAGTCTTACCGTAGGACCCGGCAGTTGTGCTCCTTGCTGTCTACCTCAGTGAACGGGTCAGTTGTGTCCACACCAAAACTGGTGTGCAGACGTTTCAGCAGCTTTTTTGGTAACTGGCCAAGCTTGGAAGCAACCGCACCGTCCTTCAGCGGCTGAAGGGATAACCTAGGGTCCGTCCGGAGAGTGGTTGCCCCCGGTCAGGGTACAGCGAGGAGAGACCTGAATCGGAGCACTTAGCATTTTTAGGGCAGTGAAGCCGCTCCAAATGATACTGTGATAGTGGCTACTTTATTATAATTTTGCCAAAACCCGTGGAACACACACATGGTAACATGTGTACCAGTGGGTTGGGGGACGCTGATTGGAAGGCTGGGCATGTGGGGGGGAGGGGGTATAGGTGTATGGGGACTCCGTGTACTTCCTGCTCCATTTTGCTGTTACGCTAAAACAATTCTAGAAAATAATACTGAAACGAAACTGTGGGGAGCCCAATTAAATGTGAATTTCAGATATAGAAAAAACACCGTCTTAGTGTGACGATGTCCCATGCCCAATGCCTGGTGTGTGTGCGTGCAGAAGGCCCTTAGGTTCTGCTGCCGTTCATTTCTTTGCGTTTTTTATTATTTTATTTTTTCAGTGTTCCAAGATTCATTGTTTATGCCCCACACCCAGTTTTGATCGAGGAAGAACTTGGGGCACCTGGCTGGCTCAGAGCAAAGAGCACACGACTCTAGGTCTCAGGGTCATGAGTTTAAGCCCCATGTTGGGTATAGAGATTACTTAAAAAAAATAAAATCTTAAAAAAATTTGAGGGGCGCCTGGGTGGCTCAGTTGGTTAAGCCACTGCCTTCAGCTCAGGTCATGATCCTGGAGACCCGGGATCGAGTCCCACATCGGGCTCCCTGCTCGGCGGGAAGCCTGCTTCTCCCTCTCTCACTCCCCCTGCTTGTGTTCCTTCTCTAACTGTGCTTCTTGCTGTCAAATAAATAAAATCTTTAAAAAAAAAAAAATTTGAGAGACAAGTTATGTACCGTGAGAGTCAGCATGATGAAGTCTACGGTCGCTGAGCTTTGGTGTACTCCCAGAGGCATACATCACCCCCTATAATGCTACTTGGCACCCCAAAAGGAGACCCACACCCACGAGCACTCTCTCCTCATTCCTCCCTGCCAGCCCCTGGCAGCGACGGTTCTGCTCTCCATCTCTGTGGATTTGGGTTGCTGTTGAAGGCCCCTGGGGAACTTGGGGGGGTCTCTGCATCTGTGTCCTCTCACGGAAATACAAGTGGGCCCTTCCCTAGCGCAGAGGAGGCCCTGTATCCCGGAGTCTACGGAGCACATCTTCAGGATTGAAATAACTTGGAAAGCTGTGCCTTTAAATCTCATGTTGATGTCGTGGCACCGTCTGTTCAAATAATCCCTAAATTCTTACCGTGTAACACACACACTGCTGAGTCTGGACCTTGAGGAAATCCTTGAGTCATAATACCGATGATCGCATTTTACTTCTAGCCTCACTGGTGTCTACGCTACATCCTAGTTTATATTCTTTTCTGAATATTGTGCAGTTACAGACTGGAGAAGGGGATTTTCTCCCTTCCCTCCCCTCCCCTCCTCACTCCTTCTCTCCCATCCCCTCCCCTCCTCTCTCCTTCCCTTTTCTTCCCTTCCCCCCTCCTTCCCTCCTTTTCTCCCTTCCTTCTCTCTTTATCTCTTTCTATTGGAACTTGTTATTCTGAAAAGAGGCACCAGGAAATTAAAAGAGTTGGCACCAAAACTCCTTGACATAACGAGATTCGAGAAAATGTCCTTGGGCGCAATCCTGAGGAACACCCGGGTGGCCCCTTGCTTAGTCATGAGAGCCCAGCCCCTCCGACACCTGTGTGCCGGTTCTTTCGCTTGGCAGAGCATAAGAAGCTTCAGTGCCATCAATCACTGCACAGCCCGAGACGTTGAGGATCAGATAAGTTTTATGATAGAAGCATATTTAGGCAGTGATGAAGAAATGTGCTTTTTATTCTAAATGTATCACATCTGGGCTATACTTTGCCAAAGTATAGTAATGTTATAATTAAGAATGAATTTGAGTTCTTACAGAATTCAAAACTAACAAGAGCCACGATTAAAAACAGATGAGAGTGACAGTTCACTGAAAAAACTAGCACTTTTATTTATTTTAAAACTATCCTAAGAAAAAGGCCTGTGGCCGCAGTAGAATACTCTGCAGATAGAATCAGATATTTTTCCTTAATGCTGTTCCTGCCCCTCAGTCTGTTCAGAGGGCTTTCCGAGGGTCTGGAATAGAGGAGAGGCTCCTATTCTGTAGGTGAGTAAGACATGCCCTCTGGGGGGGCGCCTGGCTGGCTCACTCACTGGAGCACGCGGCTGTCGATCTCGGGGTCGTCGGTTCGAGCCCCACATTGAGTTTAGAGATTACTTAAAAAAATAAAATCTTAAGAAAAATGCACTGTATGATGAAATACAGCGTATTAGTGGCCTGCAAAAAACTTGAGGAACTCCCTTTTTTCTTTAAGGAACTACTTGTGAATTTTATATATTTGAGCACAGTTAGAGTAACCTCCTTAAACTCAGAGCAGTGTGAGGATGTAATACATCAGCTGTTTCCCCGATAGTTCCTCAGGGAGGCCATGCTGCAGTCCTGGGGCTGCACATGGGACAACCCTGACCTGCAGACATGACGGGGACGTGTGTAAAGCATTGTAAGACAGCAGAAAGTACTGGTGGCCACATCACTTCGAGGAAGTGCTCTACAATCCTGACAAGTCACGGTGGCCTGAGCTGCAGGACGGCGGTACCCCAGTATGGGGCGCTGGATGTGGGGCGCCGGAGTCCCTTCACAGAGCAGGTGGCGGTGGGCACAGTAAACCTCGCCACGAGGTACCACGCTCCCTGAGCAGCACATGGTGCCTTCTGCCAGTGCGCTTTGCCTCTCTTCCATGGGCTGGCCAGTAAGGAGACAGGCGCCCACGTGGATTCAGACGGGGATGGGCAGCCAAAGGAGGGCCATCATGGTGGCAGCTGGCACGACTCTCGTCATGTAGGACAACACAGAACCAGAGGGGTCAGGGGCAGACACCACGTGCATAGGGAGTGGAGGAGAGACGACCATACAGTGGGGCTGGGAAATGCCTGACAGCAGCTGCCCCGCAGGGTGACCGTCCCTGGCTCCAGAAGGCGCCGTGGGTCAGGGTGTGGTCAGACTTGGCCTGTGGGGCCCAAGGGGAGCCATGCAAAGGGCCAGGACGCCAGAGTGCCAGGCGAAGGGATTTGGGCCTCCACAAGCCGCGCTGCACCGTGTGGGTCCTCCTGTCTACCGGAAGCCTGTGCAGAAGTCGTTCTGCAAGGAGCTTCTAAAGCCAGCACTGGCCAAGGGCTGGGGGGAGGGGCGGGATTAGGTTTACACGGAGCTCTCCACTGGTGAGAGCTGGGGCCACAGCTCATGGAATCTTTATCTGTCTGTGCTACTCATTCAAGCCTGGTGACTGGCAACAGCCTACATGATAGAATAGAATAGTTCTTCGTCTTCTGCCTCCTCCCTCTCCGGTTCTGTCATTCTTACTGATTTCTGCATCTGTCCACTGAAAGCAGCACCTCCAGGAATTGACCTTTCCCGTTGAGACCTGCGTTCTGACTACTTCTCTCTCCCTTATGAACATCCATCCCTCGCTGTTGCCTATTGCAAGACGCCCGAGACTGAGAAGGCAGTGATGAGAGAGGTGGTCTGTGGAGGTTTGAGCGGCCAGGTGCCCTGAGACCCCACCAGAAGCCCCCTCCTCTCGGGACCCCCACGTGGCTGTGCAGCTGCAGCTATCCTGTGTGACCAACCAGGGGGATTTTTCTCCACTCATAGACTCCTGGGTTGCCACAATTCTTTTTTTTTTTTTAAAGATTTTATTTATTTATTTGGCAGAGAGAGAGATTACAAGTAGGCAGAGAGAGGAGAAAACAGGCTCCCTGCTGAGCAGAGAGCCCCATGCGGGGCTCCATCCCAGGACCCTGAGATCATGACCTGAGCGGAAGGCAGAGGCTTAACCCACTGAGCCACCCAGGCACCTGGGTTTCCACAATTCTTGTGCTACCTTATATTGTAATGTGGAAAGCACAGTGTGCACAATTTTTAATACTTTCAGTTCATTCATTTAATCATTAAATGAGCATTTATCAGGTAGCTGTTACATTCCAGGCATTGAGCTGGATGATGAGGACACAGAGATAAATTTAATGTGTCTCTTTATATAATTAAAATCTCATGATAAATTACTTGGCTGTATATGACTGAGGTTCTCCTGTACATCCGATTATAGCTCTTGTCCACAGTGGGTGACTTATAGTGCGTCTCTCCTATGCTAATGAAGAAAACCGATAAAACTAGAGCTAAACTATCGGGTAAACGTATCGAGCTGCTAAGTTACTCGGTTTTATTATGTGGTTAGTCATGAGTGGGTCGCTGTCCACTGCATTGCTTCACTTTCTCTGACCTGACTTCCGAGTCATCTGCTAAAAAGCAGAAGAAATAGAACTGTGTGTTTCCAGATCTACTAGGAAAACGGAAACTACTCTAGGTGTTTAAACCAGTGGGAATTTAATTCAGGAAGGGGGTAGAAGGTGAGGAAAGTACTAAACAGCTAATATGGGATGGTCAAGCAAAGCAGAGAATGACCCCTATGAGCCACTGTCTGTCTAAGCGGCAGGAACGAAGGAGGAGGCAGTGAGATCCAGATGTGGGGTGTTGGAAATGTGGCGGACACTGGAGCCCCAGCCAGCATATCCAGAGGCTCTAGAACCTGGATAGCCCTGTGAATCCCTTCCATTGGCCAAACCCAGCGGAGAGCCTGTGGTAGGAGAACCTGGGACCAGCTTGCGGGGACCGGCCCTGGGAGTTGTGAGGGGTGCTGTAGACTGAATGTTTGTGTCCCCCCAGAGTCCATACATTGAAACCTGACTCCCCAAATGACGGCATTTGGAGCTGGGATCTTTGGGAGGTGATCAGGTCTTGAGTGTGGAGTCCTCAGGCACGGGAGAAGTGCCTTATAAAAGACACCCCAAAGAGTCCTCACCCCTTGTGCTATGTGAGGACCCAGAGAGAATACAGTCATTGATGAACCAGAAAGTGGTCCTCACCAGACAACAGATCTTCTACCGCCTTGATCTTGGCCTTCCCAGCTTTCAGAACCGTGAGACATAAATGTTTGTTGTGTAAGCCACCCAGCCGATGCTGTGTCTGTCACAGCAGCCAGAGGAGACTAAGATGGGCAGGTAGGAGCATTGAGCAAACGCACAAAGATGTCTGCCCCTGTGCAGCTCGTGTTTTAGCGAGACATAATAAACAATAGGCATTGTATATTATTTATAATTATTTTTACATTGTTAAACATCATGATCATTTTATGCTGCAATGTTTTCATCTTGAAAAGCTTGGTGAGTCCCAGGTGGGAAAAGAGCACAGCAGAGGAAAAGGATCACAAGTAGGGTGGGGGCAGGTCCTGGCTTCAGACATGGGGGGCGAGGTAGGCTTAGCCGAGCAGGTTGCGCCTGAGCCAAGACTGGACCGACGATGCACTGGTCATGCAAAATGGTCCTACCAGCCTGCTTTAGGCAGAGGACACTGCAGGAATAGAGATGCCAAGGGTAAGCATGCTGGGTTCACAGATACATTGTTTTGTTTGTTTTTTTTAAGTCTGAAAGGGGAAAGCAGCATTGGACAAGTTCAGAAAGGGGAGGGGCATCAGGTAACACGCCATGGAGAGAAATATGGGCAGTTTCAGGTAGGCTCTTAACCTTAGTTTGGTCCCAAAGATGTCAGTCCCATCACCCTAACGGCAGCATATGTGAATTACACTGTCGTGTTTCAACTGTAAATGCGAAGATTCGTTTAATATCCCGTTAATACTTATTGACTCGTTAATGACTATTCAATACTTACTGAACTGTTATGTGTCAGCAGCGGCAAATTTGATACACAAAACCCTGCTTTCACGAAGCTTCCATTCTAATCGAAGAGATCCAGAACAAACAAGTAAATAAGACAAATGTGCAAATAAGTAATACAGCCTCAGGCAGAGGTTAGTGTTAGGAAGAAAATGAAGTACGGTCTGTTGCGTCGGGGGTAGAGATACTAGAGATGGAGAGATCCGAAGACCCTCATAAGAACATTTATCTCAACATAGACAATCCATTTTGTAACTTTCTTTTGGTTATGCTGATGATAGGGAAATGAAAATCTACTCACATGCCATGTTTTGTGTATTGAGAATTTTGAGGAAATTTGCTGTTTCTTGTTGCATGACATTCAAAATGCAATACTCACAAAGACTAAGAGTGTCGCTGTTGGAATTTGCAGAATTATTTTCCCCGGGGCAAAGAATGAGATGGTGACATTTAACCAGAGAAATGGAGGACAAAGGGAAGAAGCATATAAAAATGTCTTTGGCACGGGCACGAGCATTTGCTGATCCACTGGGGAAGGAACAAACTTGAATTCAGCAAGATGTGCATTGAGGCCGGAGTGGACAGAACGAGGAGAAGGCAACATCAAAGAGGTAGGAGGCAGATATGGAAGAGCTGGGCAGGCCTTGGAAGAATGACTGAGTTCAGTCTACGGTGATGGGAAGCCAAGGAAAGGTGGGGAGAAAGGAGGGAGTGTGTGTGGTATTGGAAAGTGGCCCAATTTCATTCTTTTGCATGTAGCTGACTAGTTTTCCCAACACCATTTATTGAAGAGACTTTTTCCCACTGTATATTCATTCCTCCTTTGTTGAAGATTAATTGACTGTAGAGTTGTGGGTTTATCTCTGAGTTCTCTGTTCTGTTCCATTGATCTGCGTGTCTGTTTTTGTGCCAGTACCATAGTGTCTTGGTGATTACAGCTTTGTAATAGAACTTGAAGTCTAGAATTGTGATACCGCCAGCTTTGTTTTTCTTTTTCAAGATTGCTTTGGTTCTATGGGGTCTTTTGTGGTCCCATATAGATTTTAGGATTGTTTGTTCTAGTTCTGTGAAAAATGCTTTTGGTATTTTTGGTAAGGATTGCATTAAATCTGTAGACTGATTTGGGTAGTACAGACATTTTAAGAGTATTTGTTCTTCCAATCCATGAACATGGAATGTCTTTGTTTTTTTTTTTTTTTCTCCTTGCATCATCTTGAATTTCTTTCATCAGTGTTTTATAGTTTTCAGGTTACAGGTCTTTCAACTCCTTGATTTAGTTTATTCCTATTTTATTGCTTTTGTTGCAGTTGGAAATGGGATTGTTTTCTTAATTTCACTTTCTGCTGGCTTGTTATTAGTGTATAGGAATGCCACAGAGTTCCGTATATTAATTTTGTATCCTGTGACTTTACTGAATTCATTTATCAATTCTGGTCGGTTTTTGGTGGAATCTTTACAGTTTTCTATATATAGTATTCAAAAGGCAACCTATTGAATGGGAGAAGATACTTGCAAATGACATATCTGACAAAAGGTTAATATCCAAAATATATAAAGAACTTATACAACTCAATACCAAAACCCCCCATAAATAATCCATTTAAAAATGGACAGAAGACATGAACAGATATTTCTCTAAGGAAGACCTATATGTGGCCAACACACACATGAAAAGATTCTCAACATTATTCTTCATCAGGGAAATGCAAATCAGAACCACAATGAGATACCACCTCATACCTGTCAGAATGGCTAAAATCAACAACAGAAGAAACAAGTGTTGTTGAGCATGTGGAGAAAATGGAGCCCTTATGCACTACTGGTAGGAATGCAAATGGGCACAGCCACTGCAGAAAGCAGTATGGAGGTTCCTCAAAAAGTTAAAAATAGAATTACCCTATTATCCATCAATTGTACCTGTAGGTATTTGTCCAAAGAATAAAAACTCTAATTCAAAGGGATATATGCGGGGCATCAGTCAGTTAAGTCGCCGACTTCAGCTCAGATTGTGATCTCAGGGTCTTGGGATCGATCCCTGCATCAGGCTCCTTGCTCAGTGGAAAGTCTACTTCTCCCTCTTCCTCTGTCCTCCCCCCCGGCTTGTGCGTGTCCTCTGTCTCTCATAAATAAAATCTTTAAAACCAACCAAACAAAGACCACAAAGGATACATGCACCCCAATGTTTATCACACCATTATTTAAAATAGCCATGATATGGAAGCAGCCTAAGTGTCCCTCAGTTGATGAATGGATAAAGAAGATGTGGTGTGTGTATACAATAGAGTATTATTCAGCCACAAAAAGGAATGAAATCTTGCCATTTGCAATGACATGGATGGTGCTAGAGAGTATGATGCTAAGCAAAAGGTGATGGGGATTAAAGAGTGCACTTGGGTTGAGCAGTAAGTAATGTAGAGAATTGTTGAATCATTGTATTGTATACCTGAAAGTAATATAACACTGTAATGGTAACTATACTAAAATTAAAATCTTTAAAGAAATATATAACTAACAGGCAGAACCAAAAAAAGAAGAAGGAGAAGAAAGAGGAGGCTATTTGCCCAACAGTTGGTCTGTGTTTCATACCAGGGGTTGGCAAAAGGCCCAGGTAGTGAATATGTTAAGCTTGGTGGATCATAAGGTTTCTGTTACAACCGCTCAAGTGTGTCATGTAGTGTGAAGGCAGCCGTAGATAATATGCAGATGTATGTTGTGGCTGTGTTTCGATAAAACTTTATTTACAGAAACAAGGAACAGGCAGGATATTTGGCCCTTGGGGTATAATTTGCTGATCGCTCTTTTAGACTCTGGGATCACCTGTAAAGTCTTCTTACCTCTGCTCCATAGATGAGATTGTGGCCATATGCGCTGGCCATCTGCCTGTCTAGGGATCCATGTTTCTAGACATTTTAAGCTGGTCATCAACCTCTCCTCTTGACTTCTGACCTGTTGTCACTTAATCTTCTGACTAATGTAATCCTTTTGAGTAGTTTACTGGGTTATTATCATTTTTCTTAATATTTACTCTTGACTAAAAATCTTTGACTTCTGTGTAAGATTTTAATGCTAGCCTTTAACTTCATGCCATTACAAAGAATGCCATGGGTGAATTTTCCTGCCTTTGCATTTATTTCATCCTTCCACTAAATCCTTTTGTGCATTTTGGTGTTTGAAGGATAGTCAACTGCGAAATGCGTGGACTTTAGAGTAGCTGGACCTGAGTCTAACCACTGTGTGCTCTGGGCAAATTGCTGAATTTCTCTGAGCCTTCATTTCTTCGTCTGCAAGACTCAGAGAAGAGTATTTCTTTTACAGGCTCATACCAGGGAATCTGACTACTTAGGAGTTCTTTCTTAGCAAAAGTGGGGTCAAATGGGAGGGTGCTGAACCCCGTGGAAAATGACTAAGATTTGTGAAACTTCCAGTTAATACTTTATTGCCATATATTTTCATAAAGTTTCAGTGGCTTTTTAATTTAACTGTATTTAAACATTATGCAAATAAATCAAATAGAGTATTAGTATATATTTAGAAAAGATAATTAACTACTTGATTATTCTTAGGGAGTACAACACACAACGCAGGAAAACCACATTCTTAAAAAATTATATTACATTAATCACTGTACAGCACATCATTAGTTTTTGATGTTGTGTTCCATGATGCATGTTTGCATATAACACCCAGTGCTCCATGCAATACATGCCCTCCTTAATGGCCATCATTGGGCTTACCCATCCCCCACCCCAAAACCAGTTCTTCTAAATTTGTCCTCAAATGTCATACCAGGGGTTTCTCGGTGGCTAAGGTGGTTGGGTGAATGCCTTCAGCTCAAGTTAAGCCCCACACTGGGCTCCCTGCTCAGTAGGGAGCCTGATTCTTCCTTTCCCTCAGTTTCCTTCTCTCCTTCTGTCTCCCTTGAATAAATAAAATCTTTTTTAAAAATGTCATACCAGGGCGCCTGGGTGGTTCAGTGGGTTAAAGCCTCTGCCTTCGGCTCAGGTCATGATCTCAGGGTCCTGGGATTGAGGTTCGCATCGGGCTCTCTGCTCAGCAGGAAGCCTGCTTCCTCCTCTCTCTCTAACCTGCCTCTCTGCCTACTTGTGATCTCTCTCTCTGTCAAATAAATAAATAAAATCTTTTTTAAAAAAGTCATACCAATTTGGGGCACCTGGGTGGCTCAGTTTGTGGGGTGTCCAACTCAATTTCAGCTTGAGTCATAATCTCAGGGTTGGGGGATCAAGCCCCACACTGGGTATGGAGTCTGCTTGGGATTTTCTCTCTTTATCCCTCTTTCTCTTCCTCTGCTCCTCCGCATCCCACATCCCAGCCACCAGTTGTAAACTCACAAAAATAAAAAGTCATACCAATTTATGGGGATGACAGAAGAAGTTAATAGCTCTTTAAGGACAGAGGTTTACTTATTTATTTATTTAATTTTCTATATTTATTTTAGAGAAAGAGAAAGAGAGAGAGCATGGCAGGGGAGGGGCAGAGGGGAAAGGCGAGGCGTAAGCAGACTCCACACTGAGTTGTGAGGTTAATGTGGAGCTGGGTAATGACCGGAGCCCAAGCCAAGAGTTGGTCACTCAACCAACTGAGCCACCCAGGTTTCCCAAGACAGAGATTTTTTATACAGTGCAATAGGTATCATTTACCAAACTGAGAACATTTTAAGCCATCTCCTAGCACTTCACAAATAGATATAAAGACAGGTCTCACATTTTGCAGCTATAACCATATACATTATAATAATCTCATAAAAAACACCATGCATTTTATTTTATGCTTTCCTGGTGGGTCATGTTAATGGGCATACAAGTCCTGCACACCCTGGTAATCATGATCCCTATCATCTTATGTCCTCAGTTTCATTACTTTACTTTGAACCAACAACTTATTTTTTACTTGCATTTCACATTTGCTACGCTGGTCATTTAGTACAAAAAATAAAAATCAATATTGTCAGTCAATGTAACTGTAAAGACTGGGGTGGTGGTTCTAGAATTGCTTTTAAAATACCTTCCGGAACTCTTGTAAGATTGGAAATAAATCATGGCGACACACTCAGCCGAGAGACAGAAGTCCATCCGAGTGGTGACCGGCGGCAGCCGTCGTCCTAGCTGGCCACAAAGGAGAGCTGAGGAGTATTTGAACTGTCAAGTTTGGCAGTATTACTGAGGACACTGGTCAAGGGAGAAAGCCCAGTGCAAGGGTTTCAAGGAGAATGTTTTTCTAGCTTTTGCTTTATTTTAAAGAGCTGTTCATTCCATCCTTCATCTCAAACAGGATTTTAGCATCTCGTGACAGATGTGGGCTCTTTTCTTATATTCTCTCCTCTCTTTGTGGAATGCTGGAGGATAGGGAAATCAAGCTGGCTCATAGAATAAGGCAGACAGCAGGCAGGAGACAGTGAACGGGATCCTGACCCTTAGACCCTTCTGGTGAGTTTTCTGAGTTGTTGGTACTGTGTATTGGTTGGCTCCAGTCATGGGGGCAATCGCCAACCCCTTTAGATGCTGCACGTCTTCCTGGACTCCCATTCAGGCTTTGGACTTTAATTTCTAAGGAACTTTGGGCTGACTTTTAACAAAAGTTTCTTGACTTCCAAGAGTATATAATTTAACTGATGAGGAAAGAGAAAAGGAAAAATGAACTGTGTATTGGTTCAAATAGGTGAACATCTACCAGGCACCCGAAAACAAAAGTAAATGTGCTTTACCTCCTGCAGCAAATCTCCTCTGTCTCTGTCATTCCACCCGCCCCCAGCCTTGCAGCTGGAACCGGAAGATCATGAAGACTGGGACCAAGGCCTGTCCCCAAGCAGAGCTGAAGACCATGGCCATCTGTGCAGCTGGGCTGGGGAGCTCTGTGCAGGGGAGACAGTCACACTGTGATGGCTCGGTTGAGTCCTGGCTCCCAAGTGACCATCCTCCATGCTCCTTGTGGTTTGGGAGTGCCCACTTCCAACTAATGTTCTCTGGGAGAGGCGTCTCGTGGCGTGTGCAGTGACCTTCTGTCGGTGTCGCCTTTAGGGACCAGTCTGTGTACTGCTCTCATTGCTTCTATAGCTGAACACAAAGCAGGAGTTGCTGCATTTGTTTGTGCTTCCTGGATGCCTTCGTGCTAGGGGCAAGCCTTCCCACATGAAGAGCCATGTGCAGAGAACTGCTGGTGTTTTGGGGTCCTCGTGACACTAAAACCCCATGTGAACTACAGTCTCTCCGTCTGATGATTTGTAAGTTGGAGCCTCTGGCGAATGAAGGCAAATCCTACCCAGGAGCACCTATCGCATGATGTCAAAGCCAACACTGGTCTCTAGAGGCTCAGTGACATTTTTGCCCAATGTTCCCATTCCAACGTGGGTCAGCTCAGACTCAATGACTAACAGCGGGGGGAGGACCCACCAAGTCTTAGCTGTCTGAATGAAATGGAGGGGTTCGGGAAGGCAGCTCATGTGGCTCTGGAGCATCCCTGCCTCCCGCGGTGGTGGCTCCTCCTCTGTGGGAAATTTTATCTCCCGCTCTCCCACCTGAAGCAAAGTCTGGGTCAGTAGTGCCCTTGGTTCCCAGAGGTCCTCCTAAATGCCAGGACCTGGTTCACAAATGGTTGGCCCAGATGAAACCCGGGAGTGTCCCCTGGGCTGCTGTGTCAGTCTGGTCTGAGTCCCAGCCAGAGAGATCGCAAAGCGGGCAGAAGTGAAGGCCATTCATTTGCACAGCTTTGGCCAAGAGTCAGCACGATGAATGCTGTTTTCTTGGACTCATCCTTGGAAGGTTGCCCAGTAGACCCCTACCAACATTGAGCTCTGACAGAGTCACATGGCTCACCAACACGAGAGACCCCAGCAAGGTCCCCTCTTCTGGGACACCCAGTGCACTGGAGCTACACCATCGGCCCAGTGCTGATGGGCTCCCGTGCCACCTCGAGATGGATGGCACTGGACCAGGGCTGTTGAGTGCCCCTCCGTTGCTGCCCAAAACATTCATTGCTTTTGAACTTACTCATTCTTCAACATGACATCAGTAATGTTTGTCAGGCTCTCAAGAGGAAGCACAAAACCATGGCCGATCCCAGGAAGCCAGTAATGCTGTCCACCTGGGCTCAGATATGCAAGTTCAGCTTTAAGAGCTCATCCTCAACACTTTGGGACTAGAACAGTTTATCAGTTGGGTATTTGTTTAAAGGGGGAGCTCAAGCAATAGGAAAATGCAAACTGTAGGGCCAAATCTCATTACCTAGAACCATGTGGACATTAATAAGTAACCTCCAAGATGGTGGAGCCTTCACCGTGTCCGTTATTGTGTCACAGTGTCTAGAACCTTGCTTGAAACCTAGGAAGAGGCTCAGATAGTCCCTGAATGGATGGATATTATTTAACTTGTTGCGAGGGTGGTAAAGCACAAAATCCTGGGCCAGGGGAGGGAAGCAAATGAGAAACAAAGAAACCTACTGAGCTTTACTTTTTTACTTCCCTTCTAGCTGGCAGAAGAGAAGGCAGGTGGATGGAGAGCAATGCTGTCTTCATTCCTCCCTCCTGGGTGGGCTCCTTCTGGTAACTGATAGAGTGAAGATGTCAGTAAATTAGAGTTTGTTGGAAGGGGGCTGAGGAGGTGTTAGCGGGGAGTGAGGTTGTGGCATAGGAGGTCTTTACAACCAGAGAGAGAGAGAGAGACGGGGGAGGTTTTTGTCTTGACAGGAAATCTCACTGAGGCCATTTGAAAAGGGAGTGGAGTGAAGGTAGGGTAGGGTAGAGATCCAGAAGTGCAAATTACAAGAAATGGAGACTTTCCCATCGGTTAATTTTGAATTACAAACGTCATCTGGAGCCTCATTTAAAAATATTGCCTCTTTCTTGCTCCTTTTTGTGGGATTATGGATATGCTGCTTCAGCTGAAGAACGTGTCTGTTCGTTTGGTTTTTCTTAGAACTAAAGTACTCCTTGGGTCTTCGAGCATGAGAATTGGTCACATGATTGGGTTTCCAGGGGGCCACTTTTGTCCCCTGAGGGAACATTGAGCAATGTCCACAGACATTTTTGGGTTCTCCCATTGGCATGCGGTGGAAATCTACAGTGCACAAGACAGCTTCTACAACAGAGAATGATCTGTCCAGAATGTCAGTGCTGCTGATGTTCCCAAGTTGTGTGTTTCTCACCATTTCCATCAAATTCCTATTATTTTTCTCAAAAACATAGTTTGAATTTAGGGACAAATATTCTTCTTGATTCTCAACTGGGGTAGCATGCGAATCACGTAGGTACTTTAAAAAATAGTAATTCCTCAGGCACCTGGTGGCTCAGTCAGCGAAGCATCTGCCCTCCGCCCAGGTCATGATCTCAGGTCACACGTTGGGCTCCCTGCTCAGTGGGAAGGCTGCTTCTCCCTCTGCCTCTGTTGCTGCCCCCTGCTTGTGCCCCCTCTCTCTCACACAAAGAAATAAATAAAACCTTTACAAAAATACTGATTCCTAAGCCACCTGGGACCAGTTAAATGAAGATGTCGGTGCAGGGCCTGGGCACCTGCATTATTAAATGAATAACCGTCGTTAGCATTGAACAGCCCTGGTTCAAGTGATGTAACCCAGGGAACCACCAGCCGCAGCGGAGGTATCACATCTGCATGGAAAGAACAAATAAAATGATAACGGTTCTCCCACCTCAACGAGAACGTAGCACAGACCATGACTCCAGGGCTTTCTATGTGCTTGCTGACATTTTGGAAAACATTTTCTTTCACTTAGATAAGGAAAAAGGTGCTTTATGTTCCTGCTCTCAGAAGCATCGTTGTGGAATAGAGCAGAAATGCTTCTTTGTTCTTTTTCTAAAGATTGTATTTATTTGAGAGAGAGAGTGCATGAGCGAGGTGAGGGAGAGGGGCAGAGGAAGAAGCAGACTCCCCACTGAGCAGGGAGCCGAATGTGGGGCTCAGTCCCAGAGCTCTGGGATCATGACTTGAGCAAAGGCAGGCACTTAACCGATTGAGCCCCCCAGGCATCCCTACTTCTTTGTTTTGATATGTTGGTAGCAATGCTTAACCTCTAAGTCCATTTCTTTATCACAAGCATTTCAGTGACTTAGAAATGCAACACCAGGGGGCGCCCGATGACATCCCATCATGTAGCAGTAGCTGAAAGACCTCAAATGGCAGATGGAACTAAAAATTGAGATTAGGTTAGGTGTTATCTGCTATGAATACAGGTTCAGAACATAGGTTTCCCTAATATTACGTCACTGAAAACCTGCCCCCAATCCATGAGTCTGAGGAAGGCCACATTACTCTCATAACTAATGTTCAGGCTTATGATGCTGTTGTAATCCCTGCATCCTCTTATAACCTTTTATATTCACGCTTACCCCCCATGCCATCTCATCCAGGAGCGCATGGCTTCAATATCTTCTTTATGCGACAATCCTCAAATCTTTATGTACCGGGAGCATGAAGAGCTGACAAGCAAAGTGTCTCCTACCAGTAGGCAGCCACTGGCCCATAGAACACCACAGTCCTGCCTGTGGACGCATGCTGCTTCTTTAAACCATGATGTTCTCCTGTTTTCCCAGTAAGCTGGCATCCCCTCTCTCCTACATGTTACCTTCTCGCCTTTCTGACGGTGACCTGTTGTTTTACGAGGGACTCGAAACCCTTCATCTCGGAGTCAGCATGGAAACACCTCCTTCTGTTCCTCATCATTCCCGAGAATAACATCCAGTGCCTAAACCCTATTCTTCTCTGACTTCGCCCCCAGAAAAAACAAATTGCTTTTTGACTCATTCTTTCAACAAATAAGTCATTTCATATTGTTATAGGTGCCTTGGACCCTGAGTCGTTACTCGATTGAACATGTGTCTGGCACTGTTCTTTTTTACTTCATTATATTTTTGAATTAATTTTTGGGAACATAGAATTGGATAAATTGTAATTCCTGGTTCATCACATTTTCTCCATTGTTCCAGATACGACCCATTTTACATGTTCAACTAGCTGTTTAATTCGTTCTTGTTAAAAGTGTAGGACACCAGGAAATCCGGTTACTGGCAACAAAAGCTGGGGCTTTTATAATCAGCCATGACCCTGCAATCTATGTCAACGATTTCCTTTTCTTTTTAAAGTATATTTATTGCATATATACGCTCACTCATAAATACATTTTTTATTCCAGTCATCTTTCACTTCCAAGCAAAGATATCCCATCATATGGATTCTCCTGGCAACTGTTCTCGCTTCCTGTTCTAGTACTACGGCTGGTCTTTAATACATCCATGTCAGTAGTTGATTTATTCCGACAAGTGGACACTGTCTCCTATGTGAACACGTCGGAGTTTAGGTGTCTGCATCCCCTCCCTCCCAGTGGATGTTTCATTGGTTTCAAGGTCTTGCTAACATGATCTGTCCGTCTGTGAATGCGCTTGTCCACTATGGGTACAATGCACGTGTGGTAGCTTCCCTTGGGTCCATGCAGGTGGGATTGAGGGATCACTGGCTATGGGATTGGTTGTGTAGACATGATGCCTATCCCTTTTCCAGAGTCAGGGCATGGGTTTCTGCCCCCACCAGCCAAAAGTGGCTATGCGGTCTCCCCCTCTGCAGGTCGTAGCCTAGTCAGACTTTCCAGTGTAGCCCAGAGAAGGAGTGTAAAAGAACATCCGCTCTGCTCTTATTTTAGGGATTCTTTTTGTGACCACCAATGATGCTTAACCTTTCTTCATACATCTTCTACAAATCTGTGTTTCCCCCTGTGTCTAGACCTAGTCAGAGCTTTTCCTTATTTTCCTGTTGATCTGTTAGTGCCTTGTTTCCATACGGATTTGTAGGAATTCACACTCTAGTTTTCATCCTGATATTTTGTCAGTTGTGTGTACCGTGAAAATAGTTTCTTGTACTCCGGAATGAGTGTCTTTTGTTTCTTCAAGATGGTTCCGACAGACGCTATGTCTTAATTTTAATATAACCGAATCGATCAATGTTTTCTTTTGCTGTTTAGTTAATGTATTCTGTGTTTTATTTAAAAAATCTTTCTCTAGTTCTGGGTTCATCCTTGGTCTGACTCCTGCTTCATTCTCTCGTGTGAGGTAGCGGTTTGAGCCCTTCTTTCCTCACTTCCATGGGCCTAATTCAGGCTTTCCTGGGGGCGGGTGGGACGAATCAGTAAACCTTCTGAGGGTTAGAGTGTCACCTTGCTTCCCCGGGGACTGAACTTCAAGCCTAGTTCCAGGTGTCTTGAGTCCGGGGGCAGACGTTGGTGCCACCTCCCAGCCCTTGGCTCTCCCCTTAGGCAGCCATAGCCCGGCTTGCTGCATTCAGTGAGCCAGATGGCGAGCTCGGAAGCAGAGGGCAGAGCATGGGGTGAAGAATTGCTGTGGGTTTGAGGTTTCCAGAATTTCACATACTCTTACGCTGTTAGTGAACTTCCAAATCGTATTTTCAAAGCCTCGGGACATGTGGGGGGCTCAGGCAGTTAAGCGTCTGCCTTCGGCTCAGGTCATGATCTCAGCTGGGGATAGAACCCTGCATCAGGCTCCCTGCTCAACCGGAAGTCTGCTTCTCCCTCTCTCTCTGCCCCTCCCCCTGCTCATGCTCTCTCTAGAAAGAGCAGAAGACAAACAAAAAGACCTCACATAACTAAAGGAACAAATTATTCCTGCACAAAAGACATTGAACGCAGAAGCATGATGCTAAATGCAAAAAAGCCTCATCCCATATGATTCCATTCATAGAACATTCTAGAAGAGACAAAAATGGAAGAATGACAATCAGATCAGTGGTTGCCGAAGGATGGGGTGAGGGCAGAAGTCTGATGCAGGGGTGAGAAAACTGTCTACAGTGACAGCAATATTCTCTATCACATCTCTATCGGTGGTTACACGACAGTATACTTTACAAGTCATCGACTGTCCCTTTAAAATTTGTGAATGTTTTTATGCCCCACTTAATTCTGTTTTATGTGTATTCACCTGAAAGCTGACGAAAAAAGAGTTAAATAAGAAAAAAAAATAATTTAACTCCCACAAGGTAATTTTACGTTGCAAACTCTGAGTCTTAAAGAAGATGTTGACAATCAGGCCAAGTTTGACCAGGCATCAAAATGATTCTGGTCCTCACAGCTGCTGTGCGAGTTCTTTTTCGGATAATATTCTAGATTGAAATGCGCATCTTGAATAGTCTGGGGAAGCAGACGGTACTTACCTTGGGCGTTTTCCTCTGTCATCATTTGTATACCACCAATACCATTTCTGTCTCATAAGCTGTTTTGATGAACCTTTTTGGAAAGTGGACTTGGTTTTCATGTTCAGAAACTAACGTGCACTTCAGAAGTCACTTAAAAATCATTCTTACCTTTCCTTTAATGGGAATAGACTTCTAAACTACAGGATGATTGTGCAGATGGGTGGTTCTCCACTGGCAGCAGTCTTGCCCCCCACCCCACCCCAACTCAGGGGACACAGGGTTCTATGTGGAGATAGAACAGATTGTAGGGGTGGGTGGGAGCCCGCTCAGGTCCCCCGGCACAGGGTAGCTCCCCACTGCAAATGACCATCCCAAAATGTCAGTAGTGCCGAGCTGCAGAGGCCCTGGCGTAAAGTTTATACTAAATAAAAGAGGGGCACCTCGGCGACTCAGGCGGTTAAGCATCTGCCTTTGGCTCAGCTCATGATTCTGGGGTCCTGGGACCGAGCTCCGCATTGGGCTCCTCGCTTAGCAGGGAGCCTGCTTCTCCCTCTGTCCTTACCCCCTTCTCATGCTCGCTCTCTGTCTCTTTCGCTCTCAAATAAATAAAATACTAAAAAAAATGTTTTTTAAATAGAAGAGTAGTTAAAAGCCAAAACAAAACTTATAAATTCGCTGGTGAATCCTGTAATTGCTCTAGCTACCTTGCGGAGCTTGAGTCCTCGTTACCTATTGAAGGACGGTACCTAGTCCTCCTGAAATAGTCTCTCACCATACCCTGGGGAGTTGGTTTCTGCTGCGATCTCTGTGTTACAAGGCGCAGATACAGAGATATAAAGAAGTGAGGGAACTCTGCATAGGACACACATTCCTTGGGGCACCTTGCTGTCTCGGTCCCGGAAACGGCTGACGCTTGGTTTCGGCTCGGGTCGGGATGTCAGGGTGGAGAGATCGAGCCCCAGTCAGGCTGTGTCGGGGCCTGTGCTCAGCGTGGAGTCGCTCGAGATTCTCTCCCTCTGCCCCACCTGCTCATCCTCTCTCTCTCTCTCTCCTGCTCATTCCCTCTCTCTCTCTCTCTCTCTCTCTCTCAAATAAATAAGTCTTAAAAATGTGGGGGGGAGATATACCCCTTGTTTCTGCAGCTCAGACTTCACTGCTGGGTTGACTCCAGGCCGACGCTCCTTACCCTTCCCAGCCTTCCACACTATCATTTCTCACAATCCCTTCCTGTCCGAGTCGGCAATTAGGAGCAAGCCATAACTGAAAACATCTTCCAGACATAATTGGCCTAGATTTTTTGGCGGATAAAACCTCTATCTAGGGCAAAAAGTCTTCGATATTAAAGTAATAGTAAAAGCGAGCACACAGTTCTTTGAAAACAGGGAAGGACTTGTTTCTTTTCATTTCTTCCATGGTGCACGCTGCCAGTGAACGGTCATTCGCACGGTGCCCCCCTGCTCCCGTGAAAGTTAACTGGCTCTCCGTTAGCTCTCTGTCGTGCTCCCCTGAAGACATAACTAGCTCTCCAGTGAAGCCTCCGTCGTGATTCCCGGGCTTGCTGTGTAGCAGGGACGCCCGTAGATGTCAGCCTGTGTGACCGCTCTCACCTGCACACTTTCCTAGCACAGTCCTCACATTATGGGTCTCAAGATGTTGCAGACAGATGTCTCACAAATGAATGCTGCCCGACTATCCTCATCCAGAATGGTACCTTCTGATTATTTGCCGAAGAGAAAGAGAGGGTTTGAATACATGTCTGTTCCTTTGCTTAAGTTCTTTTATGAGCAGAGGCGTTGTTATATTCCCACCCGGAATTCCACCCAAGCAACAGGACAATTGCATTCACCATCTTTGATGTCTCCGTGTTGTCTGGCTGTGTCCCAGGGAAACACAGATCCCCGAGGAGACAGAGCCCAGGGAGGCCCTGGCCATGCCGCTCCTTCTCGGGAACTCAAAGCCTAACATTCTGTGCGAAAGGGAGTGTGAGCGTGTGTACAAGGAGTGGGCATTACGAAGTGCACTTGGATGGAGAACAAGAGGGAAGGGAATGACCTTTTTCTCCTGATTCGTTGAAATGCCCCCAATTCAGTGAGAGGGTACAGTGTTTCCCAGCTGGAGCCACGTAGCCCCTGTAGAAAATCCTGCACATAAACCCAAACTTTATTTTTGTTTTTGTTCTGTTTCGTTCCTGCAGGATACTTTTTCCTTCCCAAGCCCTTGCAGATTCAGAAGAGGAATATACGTTCACGTCTTATTCGTTGCGTTCATTGATCTATGCACACGGTGTTAGAATATCGTGGTGCTTCCTTCTTATTCTTCAGTGTGTCTATCTTACTCTCTTGACTCCAGGTTCATCTTGTGTCAATGGCCCCTTTGGCACTTGAGAGGCTCTTTGAAAAGCTCTTCTTCCCTCCCCCTCCACTAGCCCTGTAGGTAACACCTGTCTCCTTTCTGTGCATCAGTTTCCCCTGGTGGTGAATTTTATCCATACGATCTCACATCTTGGTGAATCTTAAGAAGCAAGCGATGTGTAAGCTGCAAAGGTGTTGAGAACAGAACATTCTTGGAATAAAACCCACACACTGTTGGCCGTTGTCTTTCGGTGTTGTAGTGAGTAGGTCGAAAAGTGACTAAAGGGGCAGCTGGGTGACTCAGTTGACCGTCCGCCTTCAGCTCAGGTTATGATCCTGGGGTCAGGCTTCCTGCTCAGCGGGGAGTCTGCTTCTCTCTCGTCCTCTGATCTTTCCCCCAGCCCCGCTTGTGCGCTCTCTCTCTCTCTCTCTCTCTCTCTCTCTCTCTCTCTCGTAAATAAATTCAAAAAATCTTTTAAAGTGTTAAAAAGCTACGAAAATACTCATTTGAAGACTACTGTGCTCATTTCCGTAATTTAGCTTAGTGTGGCTGCATTTACACAGGAAATCTTTTCTGTGTTTAAGTCCACAGTGCCATTAATCTAGATAGTCTTTATTGAGAACACTGCATGATCATCCTAGTCAGATTCATGCTTTAGCGCTGAATTTAGTCCTAAATCTAGGTTAGCCCGGAAGGACTCGGTGGCTGCACTGTATTAATGTGGCCAGCATGTGGCACTGTTTCCTGTGAAAAGCTGCCTCTGTAAATTTTCAGAGCTCCTCAACTCTAGGATGTTTACAGTGGCTCAAGGTAAATTTCAATGGGCTCCAAACATCAAAGAAGAAAAACCCACTTAACTTTTTAAACAGAAAAAAATTCAGTATTTCTGAAGAGCACCTGTAGATTTCTTTTCATGTTTAGGAATGAACAGAATACAAGTATGATGGTTTATTAGAACTTCCTTTTAAGAAAGCTTTTGAAAGTGTGATTTCACAGAATTTTAAATATGAATTGCACTGAAAAATTCCTTATTTATTTCACATGAAAACTAGGCCAGTCAGAAGAAGGAAATGAGGTCTTTTTAAAAGTCATATTATTTAAGGTTCAGTAAAAATTGTAGGATTTCAGTTTATTTTAATGTGCCTCTGATTCTCAAAATATACGCTCAAAATATATCAAAATATATGATATTGTGGTCTTGTCAACAAATGGGAATACACAAGTTACTTTTTATGTTTTAAATAGTTTCCTGCATTTGACTATTAAGTAGTACTTATTTT